>JAKSZP010016437.1:0-42993 GCA_022478985.1 Massospora cicadina | reverse complement strand
AATTTTTTGTAATTTGAGTTGCATAATTTCTCCTTAGGCTATGAGGCTCTTGCAGAGCTCCTCCTTGATTAGTTTTATGAGGAAGGTTGGTAGGGAGCGAGTTGAATGAAAATGAACAAAGATCTCGCTTTGTTTCATCTGTGCGCAGTGCGTACCATTTTTTGCCCTTTGGGAGGGGCAATTTTGACGGAAGTCTTTTGGCTGCGCCTCCGCTTCCTTGGCTGTTTTGAAACCAATATCGATCCAGCCATGGCCCATGTTGTTGGTAATTAAATATACCGCGTGAGGGAAAATGTGTAGTGCTGTGCCTCGCATGATTTTCTCCAACAGGGTCAGATACTCATACCCAAGGAAGAGTCAGAGCCCGTGTTCCACCTTTGAAAGGGGTTGGTTGCTTTGGATGTACATGTACTGATCTTGTTTTATAAACATCATGTAAACCTGGACGGTGTCTGGGTTTGTGGTTTCTTGGCGGCTTGGGTTCCTGGTCCCCCACCAGGGCGTTTCTTGCCCTTGGGTGCACTGTTTAGCGCACCACTTGATGCGACACTCGCCCAGGTTGTATTAGATTTATTATTAAAATCGCCCATCTCTCCTGTGTGATTATCAAAATTGCTGTTCAAATCAAATCATAGTAACTAAAGTGATTGTTCTTTTTTATTACTAGATGGTAACTAAAGTGATTGTTATGGGAAAGAAAAAGCTAAACATATAAACATATATAAATTTAAAAACTCCTTTTTTTCATAGCATATGAATTTCATATATTTTATTTTTCACGTAGTACTAAAGATTCACCATTTTTACAATAGCAGTTGAGAGTTTTTAGTAATTCTGTTTCTGCTGAATTATCATGCCTATTCAATTAGCACCAGAGAGCATTACAACCGCCAGGATTTTGACACTCTGGGCCCTTTTGCTCCAGAACCCTCTTTTGGAACCTTGTCTCCCATTTTCAAATGAGTAGTTCACTGGCGGTGTGGCCGTGAATCCTGCACCACCTATCTTGGATTGAGAGAGTTACAGATCTTCTCTTGACATTAGTTGACCAACTCTTTTATTTCATGTTCATTCAAGTTATCCATGTGGGGTTTTATCTATGTGCAAATAGGTGCACTGACCGTTTGTCATGGCCACTATGGTGCTCACCACCTGTTTCTCATTTTTTTGTATTGGTGCATCTTTGCATTATTCTTGCTAATACCAACTGGGAAGTGCCCACTCTTCCTGCTTGTAACTGGTAACTCGGACCCTTTGTGATCCTGTTGTCACAATTCCTCAACTTTCCCACAAAACTTTTTTAAAATACAACAAACTCTTGCTTTCCTCTCTGAAGCCTCTTTAATATCAAAAAACATGGTTCTCATCCACTTTTGTGAGGAGATGATTTACTGTAAGGATGTCTCCAGAAGTGGCCAACTGGGGTTTTTCAGTGTTTTATGTACAGCCACTGTTGATAAATTGGTGGAATGCTTGGAGTGTGTCCTAAAGCAGTGTTGCCAAGATGCGTCATCCTTTCCAAGCCTTATACAAGTTCTTTGCTATGTGCCAAGCTGAATGTCAGGTGAAATTATTTTAAATGAATTTTGTGACAGGGCTCATACCCTACTTTTGACTGACGTCATGAAAACGTTGTTTCTCTGTTCCACTTTGGACCTCCCCATGAGAAACGCTCCAATATGGCAAGCATCCCCTCCCAACTTTGACCATTTGATTGAAGCCCTTTGGGCGATTCTCAACCCAACCCAGAAGGGAACAGGTAATGCTGGACGTCATAGTTTCACATGGGGTGGCTCCTATATATACAGGCCCCAAAACTTGCACACGCCTCTCAAAAAGGAGGATCTTATCTTTCCATTCCTTTGAGTTCTGCTGCATTTGAAGGAGAGCAGGGGTCTAGCCTAAAGTTCAAAGTAAATTCCTTAGTTGATTCCGCCATGATGATGTCACCCATGCAGCCTCTATAAATATGGCGCCTTCAACGCTTGTTTTTCTTTTGAACAGGGCAGAGCTCCCCATTGATTCTCTCCCATTTTGGTGGAATTTGAGGTTCAGAAGAGGCTGGTCCCAAATTTAAAGTACATCATTCAACTAAATTCGTTTTTTCTTCACACTGCGTTCCTATGGTGCCAGCTGGATCTTTGTTGAAGGTCTTGGTGGTGATGGCTCTAGAAAACAATGAACACCTGGCTATCAGATCAGGTATGGGATTATTAACTCCCAAAAAACGCGTTTTTTGATGCAAATTGGTGTTAATGTATATGCGCCAATCATCAGATCCTGTGACTCTGACAAAGTTCCCATTCCTGTGTACCATATTACTCCAGGGAGCCCGAGCTTGACCCATACTATGACCTGCATAATGCAAGAGGTTGAAAAGCATTACTTTTAAAATATATAAAGTTTTTGCAGCAGCTGAAGATATGGTGGAATATAAGGCCTCAATAGTAAGAGTGGCCATTTATCCTTATCCATTTTATGATTAGAAATACCCTGGAGGCATGCTTATGCTTGATAAAGAGTTTTTTGATAAGGTGTTATCGTTTTCTGCCTTAAATAAAGACCATTCTGAATATTTTCTGTTGACTGCTACCATTTTATTCCATTTTTAAAGAAAATCAACACAACCTTATTTTATGGATACAGGAGCCTCTGAGAATTTTATTGACCAAGGCCTAGCCAAATACCTTAAGTTGTGTATTTGATAGGTGGTATGGTTAGGGAGGGGATTCCCAAATGATTCCCACGCTGAAGGTTCTGTGGCCAGATGACTATCAAGCTGGCAAATATCATCTGGATGACCGCTTCCAAGTAATAAAAAACCTTCTGTACACCATTATTTGGGTAGTAGAGTGGTGGCGAAAGTTTGACGTCAGAACTAATTTGGAAGACAATACCTTGTCCTTAACTTTAAAAAATGCTCATATATTAGTTGTCCTTTTGTCTGAGGCTAATTCTCAGGGCGATCTGCTCTAATGGACCAAGGTCCACGCACTCAGTCTTGCTCCGTTGCTGAAGCCCTCTTTAAAGTTACCTTACTTTCTTTTATGGAGGGTCTGGAAAATTCTTTTGATGCAGCTTCAGCTAATGTAATACCAGATCATTTAGATTTTGATTGCGAGTCCAAGCTCACTGTTGATTTTGTGCATATAGCTTCTTCCATTTCACCCTTTGACTTTATGAGAGTAAGTGACCTTATATGTGTGGGTTAAGGAGAAGTTAGCTAAAGGTGCAATAATTCAGCGTATCTCCCCAGTATGCTCCCCAATTCTCTTTGTGGAGAAAGCTAATGGTATCTTATACCCATGTATAAATTATGGGATTCTCAGCAACGTCACAATCTCAGATTTGCATTCCATTATATACTCAAAAGGTTGTTCGCTATGTGGAGAAAGTCAAGGTCTTCTCCAAACTGGATTGCTTAAATGCAATTAGATAGATCTGGATTAATAAGGTCATGGAGTGGCTAACTGCATTCCATACCAAAGAAGGAATTTTTGAGTTTTGTGTTATGCCCTTTGGGATTAAAAACGAACCCGCTATATTTCAACGCCCTATAGATGAGTCCTTGAGGGAACCTGCTGTGGCTATGTGCGGTGGCTTAAATGGATGATATTCTGGCGTTTTCCCCTGATCAAGAGTTTCATGCGATACACCTGCAACAAGTGGAGGAGAATTTAGGGCATATACCCTTACGCTAAAGATCAGTAAGTGTGAGTTCTTTAAGTCCCAAGTCACCTTCCTGGGCGATGTTGTGTTTGACCAAGGCCACATGACAACTCCAGATAAAGAGAAGGCGATTCATGAGTGTCTCACCCCAACTTTGGTCATGGAATTGAGGAGTTTCTTGGGGAAGTGTACGTTCCTTAATAAATTCATGCCAAATCTGTCTGAGATGGAGGCTCCCCTGCATAAGGCGAATGGAGCAAAAAGTGCTCCAGTGGTCCCCCGTTTTGCAGGATGCCTTCCTAGAGGTAAAGCGCACCCAGTTGTCCACGTCCATACTTCGCCATGTAGATCCTATAAGGGGATTACTGTAGTTACTGATGCCTCCAACTTCGCCTAGCGGCTGCTTTATTCATAAGTAGGGGGAAATGGTTTAGAGAATCTAATGTGTGATATAATTTTTTTCTCAGAAAGTATCTCTGCCTAAGTTAATCAACGCCGTTTATGACAAAGAGATATTGGAAAATAATTGAGGCGCTTACCTATTGGCGTCACCACTTTCATAGCTTATTCCAACCATTCCGCATTAGTAAAGATCACCATGCCTTGTTGTACTACCGTGCACCTCATGTCTTGACCCCACGGCAAACCCACTGGTATGAGACCCTGTCCCAATTTGTGTTTTCTTAAAATTTTACAAAGAGAAAGGAGAATGTTTTGGCGGATGCCTTGAGCTGATACCCTGAACTAGCTTCTATTCTAAGGAGGTAGAGGTACATAACACCCACTTGATGATTACACCAGGTAAGATTGTGTCCCAACTTTCTTCCCCCTTGACCCACATGTCAGCGCTTGCTCCACTGGGAAATGTGGAGGAATACGGTATGTTCAGAAAGGTGGTTTTTCACAGCCCTTATTGGCAAATATACTATGGTCCTCATCAATATCAAGTTGAACCAAGAAGAGATTACCATGTTAAGTATGAGATGGTGTGTGTAAGTCTTGGGGAGCGTCCCCTCCGTTTTAATTTGGGTGTTCCTTTTTCATAAAACAGGGTCTGATAAGGGCAGCTATCCCTCTCATCTCACATGGTGACCCCGCCTATGTGGTGGATGAGCGTTGGGTAAATTCTCTCCCTTTGAGGATCCTGCCACCTGTTCCAGTATTAACTTCAAAAAACTATTACAACGAGTTAAGGGTATTTATGCTGAGCATTTGGGGAGTCATCATGCTCTTGGGACAAAAAGTATGAATAAAATTGAGGGCAATAAGCCTTTAACATCAATATCTGAGAGCCCTAAATCATTGAAAACAAGGCCCAATGGGCATGTACCTTTGATGAATAAAGCATCTAATTTTGGATCATTGGCAAAAATCACCAATATCATTGGGCTGTTGGGAAATGCTGATACAATTTCAAAACCATCCTGAAAGTATTGCAACCCCCTCCTAATAGAATTAGTTTGGACCAACGGGCCCCAAAGCAACTTAGTGTGGGTGGGTTGGGCGTCCCAAACCCGTTTTTCAACCTCATGGGACCGCCCCTATGTGGGGGTGGCCTTGGGAGGTTCCCGCTGCCCATTGGGTGAGATGCTATCAGTCTAGTCATCAAAACCAAAGAAAATTAGCAATTTGGCATCCATGGATGAACTAACAGCGACTCTGCCTGCCACCAAAAATTTTGAAGTCAGTTCTAGATAAATTTTTTCCCTTGCACAAACTTTTTTGGTGTTGAGATTCTGACAACATTGGATGATAAACCCTAAACAGCTATGGCGGATTGGTGAGAATCCGCTGACCATGACACTAGTTAAAATTAGTTGAGCCCTTGAGATGAGGCGATATTGGGTTGAAAAGGGTTATTATTGGATCGGCTCCAAATAGGGCAATAAGGCGATGTCAACATTTTAAAAAATATTGAGTATATTACCTAGGACTAAGGCAATAGAGCATTTAGAGTACCATACTCTGCTGGAACCAATAAGAATATAGTAGAACCAAATAGTTAAGCTAGGAAACAGTATTGTCCAAAGTTGCTGAGATATAAGTGAAATTATACAATTGAAAGAGGGGATTGTTAGTAGTTTTTAAGGAAGTGGAACAGCAAAAAACTGCTGTAAATATTTAATATATAAAGTGTTTTTGTGGCAATTGCTCCATATCTTATTACATTCTTAAGTGTGTCCCAAGGATTGGCGATCTCCATATCTTCCATACGATTTCTCAATGGGTTTGACCCTGTGCTAAATTCCCTGACGTATCTCAGTGATTCTGTTGAATTCATAACAGTGGTGCTCACTTCAGGGGGCCCATTGATCAATCACAAAAATGATAAAGATTCCTCAGTCACTGGCCATGTCATATCAGGCTTGCTTTGGCAAGAAATTCTCCCGAGACACTACAACTGTTGAATATGTGGAACACATGCTTGACCTGGATGCTGTTTTAAATGGAAGAAGGAGTTTCTGCAGGAGTTTTATTGATAAGCTGCTTCGTTTGATCGCGATGAGAACATCCATGTATTCTTTAAGCAATTTGAGGTTTCAGTTAAATGAGCTTTAGATCAGCGTGAAGCCAAATTATCAATATCCACCCTGGATTTCAGAAGTAACAACCAAGTTACTTGCTATGTTCCCAACAGTTCTGTTACCTATCAAAAATCGAAGGATACTGTGCTGTGGTTGTTTAAAGGAACTTTGAAGATGGCGCAGTGGAAGGCTGAGTTCTTAACCATCAGGTTTCAGCATAATGAGAACCTCACCGCGTTTGCTGATCAAGTATAGAAAAAGCTCATGTGTTAATTGGGGCAGGGACTTTAACCGAATCTGAAATATGCATAGCGGTGACCTCCACTGTGAAACCATACCATGAGCTTTTCAATGTCATAACTCCATATTTAGAGATTGATGCCCCTTTCTTAAACTTGTTCAATTTTTATGTCATCTATCCGCTACCTTCCTTCTGCCCAATATAGAGCAGAAACATATCACCTCCACTGCTGGACTTTCTTATTTGGATTAATTATCCCTCCAAGTTCAGTATCCATTTGGTAACCCCCGGCCTTATTATCACACATGCCTCACTTCCAACTGAGTTGCCCTCAGCAGTTCACCTATTAGGAGGGGCCTGCTTACACTGCTCAACCCCAGTCCAACTTTTGGGTTGGCCCATTTTGCAACAATCAAGGATTTAGGTCTTATGGGGTCAATTGTTTCTCATGCGGTCACTCTGGGCACTTGGTCATAGGTTGTCTTCATTGTCAGGTTCATTCCCTACCACAGGAACAGTACAATTAGGGAAAAGTCAGAGCGGAGTAGAGGTGGGACTCTCTACTTCCGCTATTCTGACTCAAAAAGTCCCAACTGAACCTATACCTGTACATTCAGCGGAAGTTCCTCAGTATGACGATGCCTTTCTATATCAGCAGCTGGTTGGAGGGGTGAATGTACTGACATGAGCGCAATTCATGGCCATGACGGAAGCAGGTTTTCAGGAGCAACCAAAGCCTTATACATGTCAAATGTTTGACCAACTTTCTACAGATGAACCAGATCTATTAGCTGATGTGCTTCTCTTAAAAGGGTAAACGCGGCCCTCTCTGTGGACACTATTATTAAAAAGTACCCAAAAGTTGGGAGGGGTATTATGATCTTTCTAAGGAAATGATTTAATTATTTTTTTGAGGTGGGCCAACCTTGGGACAAATATACCACACTGATAGAGAGGATATAAAGTAGGGAGCGAAAATATAGATGTGGAGGACAAAACCCAAGTACTGTAGGTAAAACCTTCCTGTGCATGTTCTGATAGACCGGGATTACATGATCTAACTTCACTGATTCATTTGCTCAGACCGAGGCATGCTGCGCAATACGCATGTATTGATATCCTCTATAGCACAGAAATGAAATTTCTGCCATGACAGGATTGGAACCCACGACGTGAGGGGTGATAGTGGAGCGCCCTCCTGACTATGCCATACCCCCTTTTTTAAGGAAATGAGATCCATTAAATGTCCACGTTTTAAACAACCAGAATGCATCTTACTCTGAGTGTATTTACTGTGCCACTGTCATAGCAAAAACATGAGCCTGCACAATAATTGATATGGGTGCCCCAATCAACATAGTGTCCACAAATTTGGTGGCTAAATTTGGCATTAAAGCCTGACGTGGAGCATCATATGGTATATGGGACAGCAGGCGCAGAAAGCACAGTCTCTGAAGGAGCATACAGTGTGCTACACTTGCATTTCAAGTCTATTGTCATTGTAGCCCCAGCAATAGTGCTACAAAACAATAACTATGACCTGTTAATCAGAACTGCTTTAATGCGCCACTTTGGGCTGTTGTTGATAGGATAGCAGAGGCCTTTGAAATTCTTGGCAGCGGATCCCAATCTACTTCACTTACAGTGAAATGTCAAAAGATCCGATGCACATGGGTCACATTAACCTTGCATATGGTGATGGGGTGATTCCAGTTTACTACCATTGACTAAAAGAAAGACCCAGGTCCTTCCCTATCAGATTTATGAATATCAAGGGCTACCTCTTAGAGCTGCTGTCCATATATTTATTCTCTCTGGACATCAAGTATCAATATCTAACACCGAGTTAGAGGTGGAAGTGCCTGCTGGGATGTATGGGGAGGTCATTGGGCCCTATCAGCAATTGCAGCTTGAGCCCCATGTGGCCCCAGGAATCTTACTCCTGGGTCATGAGGAGATCAAGGTCTTGGTAGTGAATCTTCATAATAAACCAATGCGAATCTGCCAACACCAAATAGTGGCATATTTACTGTTACAATTTTGGCTGGTATTGTTAGGATCTGCCATATTGTTTGCACAGATTAAACCAACTGAATAACAGACAGATGATGTTAGGATTGTCAGTCCTTTGGGAACTCTTGAAAATATACTAAAAAATAGGAGCGATTTCCCTAATGACTCTTTATTTATTTTAATAAATACAGCAATCTTTCACTGTTACATTCTCTTCCTAATATTAACAACTTAACTTTTTCAATCGCCCATCTTGTTTATATAGCAGCTTTATACAAACCGCTCGCATAGCTTGAACTATTCTATTCCACCGATTCTCCTTTATTTTGGCTTGTTATTCTTCAGCTCCCTATTGCCCTAATTCAGATCAATCTAATTCATATTTATTGAATGGCAACATCACCTTATCGCCTTATTTTAAGTTAATCCTATAATAACACCTTAATCCCAATATTGCCTCATCTCAAGCCACTTGAATAATCGTAACTGATATCACGTTCAGCGGATTTTTCAATCCGCCCTAGCTGTTAAAGGCTTATCATCCAGTAATACTGGAATCATAACATTAACCCCTCCTTGACTGAACAATAAGGCTCCTATTGCTTATATGGTCAGAGGAACTTCACATGCGCTTGGTTAATGGTCTGCCCACTTGTGGGGTCCTTGATGGTATAAACATTGACCCCAGTTTTTTTATAACTTCGAGTGGACCAATCCAAATACTGGCCAACTTGTGTTTCCATCCAAACCCATGTTTGTCATGGAAGAGAACCCTATGCCCTCTTTGAAATGCACCAACCTGATATGACGTACCTGATCAGCAGCCTAATTTTTGATCTTCTTAACTAAACTGATGGAATATGCTCCAGTTTGCAATTTGATCAAAATGTTTGCAAGGTTAGTCAAATAGCAGTGTGGTTCCATTCCCTCAGTGTCTTCCATATATGAATAAAGTAATGCTGGAAGAGACGGGTGTCACCCATATAGTAGTTGGAAGAGGCTTTTCCCCGAGACAGAATGGTAACTAATATTATAGGAAAACATGGCAGTGGAAAGGAGGGAACTCCAATAAGAAGGTGATCCATTACTATTTTCTGTAGTATGTTCACCAAGGTCTCATTCACCTAATCGACCATTCCATTGGACTTGGGGTGATATGGATTCATCAGAGCCCCACAGATGCCCATAAGCTCATTCAGTTTGGGTAGGATGTGTGAGGTGAAGTTGGTTCCGTTATTAGTAAGAATGAACTAAGGGCACCATGTCACTGAATAATATATTCCATTACAAACTTGGCCACTGTAACCACCCCCAATCCCATATCACCCGCGCTTCAACTCACCTGGTAATGTGGTTAATAGCCACCAGAATGTACCTGCACTGCTAGCTCCTGTTGGCAGAAGGCTGACGATATCAAGGGAAACTGTATGCTAAACAAAATGTGGCTTCACTACCCAGTAAAAAGTCTTACAGCGGAATGGCTTCTCCACTTGGAACTGGTGGTAATAGGAAATGGTTTTGAATATATTATAGCTCATGCTTTTCCAATAGTAACGAGGGCACAACAACTCCATTGTCTTGTTCACTACCATGTCTGACTGCCTTTGGGCGCTCATAATAATTCCTGGCCATGCTTAGGGTCACTGAAAATTCACTTTAGAATTTACAATCCACGTGTACAGTTCTCCATTCCGTTGGAAGGTATTCATTCACATCTCATTTAATGCTTTGATCATTTTGGGCAGTTCGTCGTTGTATTTTCTGCTGAGCATCTTATCATACATCACATTACTGAGATCTGCTATCATGGCAACAGTTGGCAATTGAGATAAACAGTCAGCGTTCTGATGCTTTACTCCTGGGCAGTGAAGAATCTTGAAGTCATAAGTCTGCAGCTTAAGAGCCCATCGAACCAAACGCCTTTCAGGCTCCTTGAGGTTCAGCAATCAGCGTAACAATGCGTGATATGTTATGACTTTAGACTTTACCACATGTAAGTAGACTCTAAACTGCTTATATGCGTAGATCACCGCTAAGCACTCCTGCTTTGTCATGGTATAATTACGCTCATGGCAGTTCTGACTTCAACTGCAGTATGCAACAGGATGCTCCTCTCCCTCTTCATCTTTCTGAGAAAGTAACGCCCAACAGCAGAAAGAGACGATCCATCTAAATGATAAACTACCTATTGAAGTTCAGATAGTGTAACACCAGTGCACTGATCAGTGCTGTCTGAAGTGTATTGAAGGTGTTTTGACGACGTTTTATCCATTCAAACACAGCATCCTTTTTTAACAACTCAAATATAGGCCCCAATTACAGCTAAAGTTGGGGATAAAGCGCCAGTAGTAACTGATCATTCCCAAAAAAACCTGTATGTAACTTTTACGATTAGGTGTAGTCATTTTGTGGATGGCCTCCACCTTGGCCAGCTGTAGTTTCAGCCCCTTAGAGTTTACCACAAACCCCAGGTATTCCAACTTATACTTGCGGAAGTTACATTTTTGAGGCTTAATTTTGACGTTTGCCTCAGCGAGCTGGCAGAATACTGCTTCTAGATGATCAAGGTGCTCCAAAAATGTTCAAGAGAATACATTAATATTATCAAGGTATACAAGGTCACATGACAGCTTCAGGTCACTGAGAATAGTGTCCATGGCTCGTTGAATATAGCCAGGGCGTTACACAGCCCTTGAGGCATCCAAGTCAGTTAAAAAGCCTTTGGATGTGATTATGGCGCATTTTTCCTGTTATGCCATGGGTAACTTGATTTGCCAGTAACCTGATATCAAGTCCATAGCTGAGAATTAACTGGATCCCCCTAACCAATCTAAAGCATCATCAATCTGCGGCAAGGGGTATGATCCTTTTTTGTGATACTATTGAGCTTCTAGTAATCTATTACTATGTGGTTGGTGCCATCCTTCTTTTTACAATCAGAACGGGCAAAGCCCATGGACACTTGTACAGTTAAGCATCCCTTTGATCCAGCAACTTGTCAATTTCTCAGTGATGACATCTTCTGCTGCCCTCAATCTGCGTATCAGCCAAGACCTTATGAGGAGGACGATCTCCTGTGTCCACCTGATGGACCACCTCCAATCACACCCTAAATCATGATCATCAACAGCGAAAATCTCCTTGTACTTCTGAGATAAAGCTACCGCTTGGTCTTTTTGTTCTTCCAATAGCCCTATTGAATTATTCCGCAGTAACAAAGTCATTACACTGGCTGGTGCCTCAACTGATAGACCAAATTCGTTAATGAACCTAGATCATGAACCTGAAGAACCTCTTCTATTGGGGACAAGTGTAATTATTCTACTATATGGTGTCAGCAAATTTGCATTGATTTGTTCTAGAGATTTGCTAAAAAAACCTCAATCTCCCCATGGCCTGGAAGTATAATCCCTGGAGCCAGATGAGGCTTAAGCCGTGTTTGCTGATAGAGCCAAATGATTTCCCCATAGAGCCTTGCAGGCACTTCCACCTCTAAATCGTTGTTCACTAGAGCTTGGTGTCTGGAAGGAATAGATATAGGCCCTGCGACTCAGAGAGGTATCCCTTTATATTCATATATCTGCTGGGGAAGGGGCCAAGTCTGGTTTTTAGTCGATGATAGCAAACTGGTATCACCCTATCACTATATGCAAGGTTGATGTGGCTCATGTGCACTGGGTCCTTTGGCACTCCACTAGAGGTGAAGTAAATTAGGATCTGCTGTCCCAAAATGGCAAGGGTCTCCTCCATCTTATCAACAACAGCCACAAAATGTTGAAGCAAAGCGGTTCCAATTTGCAAGTTATTTTTTCATTTGGTAGCACAATCACTGGAGCTACAATAACAATAGACCCAAAACTTAAAAGTAACGCATTGTACGCTCCCTCAGAGACAGTGTTTTCTTATCCAGAAGTACCATACACCATTTGATGGTCTGCATCAGGCTTTAACATCAACTTTGCCATTAACTTAGTGGAAACAATGTTGACTTGAGCACCAGTCTCTATTATAGCGCAACTCTATTCTTCATTGCAAAAATATCACAGTATTTACATTTAGAATAAGAAGAATATTGACTCTTTAAAACGTTGACATTTATGGGATCTCTTTTTAAAAAACTCATTATCGCCTCACCAACTTTGGGATATTCTTTTACAATGGCGTCTACCAGAAGACAACATTTACTTCTTTCAGAGTTGGTGCATCCGTGGCAGAATCCAGCTTTTCCAAGGAAGCTTGATCAATCATTTGGCATGCGTACGGCTTTGGTTGCTCTAAAGATCCCTTGTCCACCGCAGCCTTGGCTTAAGTTCATGTCACTACATTCACTCTTCCAACGGCTGCTGGTATAGAATTCTGTCAAAGTACTGAGGGACTTCCGCGGGATATACTGCTATTGATTCAGTGATTTTTGGTGTTAAGATCGCAGAGGTACAGATTGCCTTCTCTACTCCACTCCATCTTTTCCCTGATAGTATTGGTCTTGATGTACGCAGTTGTAAAAATTTATAGGATATTGATTATTTTTGGGCGATGACCCCTCTAAATATATTAGTTGCACATGTTCAGGTTTTGTGCAATTCTCCTCGTTGTATAGTAGTTTATATAATCGTTTGATAATAGTATGGCAACTATTATCCATAGTTGAATGGAAGTATTAGATTTCAGTCCAATGCATGGCCAGTATTTCCTCTCAAAATACTTATGATCTCTTGAATAGGATTTGCTCCCTTGTAACACCTAACTCAATCTACTCTTAATTCCCTGTTTACAGTTTCTCTGGTTTGACACACAGTTGGTAGTTTTCCCCAATTTGATTCAGTTTCTTCTCTGGATCCCTGCTCAGATCCTTACTCTTTATCTTAAATAGTCTACCAATTATTGCACACAGCAATAATATCCTTGATAAAGAATATAAAAAATGTATTCTGATAATTTGTGATATGGTAAATTATGATCTGGCAAACTATTTTATTTTATCAGTGAATTCTAGGGAATTTTTAGTGGGGAATTTGGCACTAAACCCTTGATTGGCATCTCCTCAATGAAATGGCAGCCGTTGCCATTAAATCACTAATCCTTGCCTCAGAAGTGATGTTCTTCCCCATCTTGGCTAAGATTCTGTTGTTGGACATCCTTGAGACTTAAAATGAAAAGAGTTGGAAAACGTGTTCCTAACGTTTTCCTCTCAATCCAAGAAAAACAACCATATTTGTTAAGTGATCTGCTTAGGTAATGGGACTTGTTACCCACTAAGGCAGGTCATGAACCAACTGATCTATTTGCAAGTTGTAGGCTGCATCACTTGCCTCACACTTTACTCCTTAAATCCCAATTGGTCGGTGATGAAACCTGACCAATCCCAATTAGTACACCTGATAGTTAATCAACTATCAATTGCCCCTTTTTGTTAGAAACTCTGCCTGATAAAATCTTAAGAATTCATTTGGATCAATCCCTGACATATCCGACCAGGCAAATGACCTAAAATCACACAAACATAGTTACCCCAAAATCAGGGTTAACCAATATCCAATTCACCTCGCATTAGGATATTATCCCTAGCGATCCCTGGTAATCTAGCCAGTTGGTATTGGGAAAAATATAAAACATCCTCCCTCTTGCCTAGATTTCCAGCGAGAAAAGAATTGGGGCAGGAAAACACCATTTTAGATACTTGGTCAAATACTTCATTTGCTCAAGCAGAGTACAATCACCAGTACTCAACGCTGCTCAGGACAACCTTCAGCATGAAGCTCTTCCTCTTCCTCCTCGCTACTGCCTACTCAGAGTGCAGTCCCCATGACCTTCTGTTGTGCCAGGCTGATCATTTTACTCATGACAATATTAATCCCAGGATCTGTTTTTCCCCCATCAGGGCATATGAACCGCTGTCGTATTGAGGATTCTTGGTCTGGCATCCTCAATTTCCTGATTTTCCCTCATCCTCAACAGGTGACTCTTGCCATCAATGTTCATTTTGCGGCCCAATTAAAAATGCTCATTTATGTACGTCCTTATTTTTCTTCTCATAACCTCTTGGCTCATATTATTCTTAATTCTTCTATGGAGAGCTTATCCAATTAATTTGAGATTTATTTTTCCAAAATGGGAGCTTAATTGATTTCAGAGTGCATAACGTTGACTATCATATAAGTCCGACATCCCCCCTCTCATCCAGCTCATATGTCAAATTCTGAGTTTTGGTATTAACAGCTTCTCAACAGTTTGTCTGATCAAGGTCTTCAGCTCTTCCAGAGGATGAGTCAGTCTGTGCGATGGAACCTTTTCTATGGTCCTTCCAGGACTCATACTCCTAGTCAAGTACCAGAGGATAGTCCTTCCATGAAATTACCAGAAATGGTAACCAACCCCACTGAAACCAGGTTAGCAATCATCTCAAATAACTTGCGGCCAATCCTTCCTCTGTCATCAATTCCAAAATTTAGATATTGAGACTCTCTGGATTCATCTCCTTTCACAGATACATCAAACAACATCATTGAACCTTCTGAAGTAATGCCTTTTGCTCTTGATCATTCATTCCTCACCAGATCAGACTTGCTTCTGGAGTTCCTCTTCTGACTCAGTCAATATTACAAGCCAGATTTTCTTGGCCACCAAACTCACCACCAGCAACAGCGTACATTTTGAACTCCTCTTGCAGAAATAAAGGGCCCAAGTCACCGAGGCTTTATCCATAGCTCTGAATTTTTCCAATCTTGAAAACATCTCTAGATTGGGAATTGTAGCCTATGCTCTTCGCTTTGCTGGTCAAGTTCTTCAAAGTTGGGCCACAAAGCTTCCAGCCTCTCCAAGTTTCCATCACTCTTTCTTCTTCAACTTCTGAGAAGCTCATAGTCATCGCTTGCAGGAAGACATTTTCTTCTTGCATGAATATATCATTTCTGGCACATCCCATTGGTATCTTCCACTGATGGCTTTGTTAGGGGGCATGTTTTGGCAACCCCCATCTATTCTTGCTCATTGCCAGCCCATATGTTCAGTATTCTTGATAAAGCCTGTCAGCAGGCACTTAAGACTAATCTTCTGGCTCCAGTACCATATTAAGATTACTTGGGGTTACGTTGACTGCCTCTTATTATACTATTGCTTCCCTCCCCACTCTGGGGTATTGAATTTGGCTTCTTCCAACAACTCAATTTTCCTTCCCATAGTCACTTTCTCACAGGGATCTGCATCTGCTCAACGAACTTGGCTTCATGTAGGTCTAGCCCTTGCTAGCATCCAATCTTGCATAAATTTTGACAGGTTATTCAATCCTACTGCGATCCATCCTTCTCCCCCAGGAGCAACATAGGCGGAATCATCCCTAAATCGAGGGCTAATCAATAAATAATGAAATTTATAAAAATATATTGTTTCTCTTGGTTTTTAATTAATTATACTCAGTTTGCAAGAGTCTACAAACTTTGTATTTATCTAAGGTAAACCAACCAGGGGACGGACATTACCAAAACTAAAAATCAATGTAACTAATTGATTCAGACAAAAATGCCTAAATGAGCGGATTGAATGAAACGCTTTGAACAAACACAACTAACCATTTGGGCAGCGGAAATCGCTTATCCCTCCATGGTGAAGGGGTGGGGGATTGGGGGGCTCATCTTTGGCAACGGCTTCCTCCTTCCAGATTAGGTACATGTCAAGGTGGACAGTAAGGGCGTCAGGGCATCAGCGGCATGTAGTTCCTATCGCTAATTATTTGTATTTCATGGAAATTGCCAGCTAGGAAAATGGCACTGATATATTTGGCTAAAGCTATTTCCTCTTTTCTAATGCGGACATCCATGAGCTTAACAAACGTGGCAATATTGGTTTGGGTAATGTTATCTTTAGTATTCCGTGCTACCAAAACCACGTTCTGGATAAGCTTCATTTACATTTTTGCGTAACTGATTAATTGTGGTTTTACTTTTTGGAGTGAAGTTTTAGGGATTCACAGGAGGGGGAATACCTCCTGTGAGCATCGCCACTGATTTTTTGACAGCTTTGTGGAGGGGACGACAATCTGGTGTTGCAGCTGCTTTGACTGCAAGCTGGTGGTCACTACAAAATGATTCAGCATTTGGCTGTGGGGTATATAGATGCGGGGTATTTGGCATCCCATTCTGCATTAACGAACTACTTGATTTGCAGAGATGGTTCTTCAATGAGCTTACCTGATTCATCAAATTCAGCTAATAACTCCCATGGGTTCTGGTTGAATTTGATTGGGGATTTGCCATATGGTTGAGGTTTGGTTGATTCGTTGGGGAAGCATGGGATTGAACTGGGGTCCAAGCTGATGCTTGATTGGAGGAATCATGTGTGGCACTGGGGTGAGGAGAAGGCTGATTGGTGGCTGCAGGTGCAGCTGCAGCCTCAGGTTTTGGGGGATGGGGAGGTAGGATCATACCCCATGCCATAATTTATGTTTGGTGGGTGGTGGATCAGAGGTCAGCGGATGAGAATTCTGATCTGTTAGGAAGTGGCAAGGAGGGGGCACTTGCGTTTTGAGTGGTCCAACTCAAAACAAGATGGATAAATCGTCTGCTCGCCCTTGATGTGGGCCCAAAACGGATGGTCAGGGGCTGAAGGAATAACAGCATGAGGGGGAATCAACATGGCGGTTTTATTGAATTCAGGGCTGATTATGGCATACACCCAAGGCCCAGTGAGTCATGTGGCCCCATTTTGGGACCACAAATTGTAAGATGAGATTAGAGCCATAGGCTGCCAAACTGTCCATCAGCTCCTGGTGGAGCACTGCAGGGGAGGTGGGTGGGTAATCCGGCAAACTAGACCACCAAAGTAGTGTCCTCCGGGAGCTGGGTCCAAGTTGTGGGAAGAGGTGTACCCTGGAATACCAGGGGCACAATTGCTGCAGTGGCAGCGTCAGCTTCACAGGTGAAACTGAGGTCAAAATACCCCTTATAGGGGCGGAAATCTATAAATCTGGCAGGTGTCATCACCACTTGTGCCATTTTGATAAAGTCTTGGTCATGTTATAGGAAGAGTTTCCCATATTTGATCCTTAGATCATAGCGCATGTTGCTCTGGGGGAGCACCAAAGGGCAGCGAGGTACCACTTGAGTATGAGCGAGGTGGACATCAAGATCCTTGGGAGGAATGAATTGTCCCATGGGTTTGGAATGACTTGGTGGGCCAGTCTGAGCACATTTTCCTGCCAGATAGAAATGGAATGGGGAGTTTCGCCGCTGCCCCACACTGGAGCAGCCACGCGGACAATCTGAGGACTTTGTAGCGAAACTACAATGGGCGATTGTTATTTACTTTCTTATCAAATTGTGTAATTTTCTCAGAAAGTTATACTAAGTGGGAAGAGAGTAAGAGTTTTCTCTGTGGTTTTTAATAATTTTTTCCTAATATTTTTATCAGTATTTTAGTTAATTCTTCTTTTTTCAATGGGACTTTACTTTGTTTTGGTTCAGCGGTCCATCCTTTTATTTTATTCTCCCAAACTGGATCCTATGTATACTTTGACCTTCCAGTTTTCTATGGTTCAGAGGTCTTACTTTTTTTAAGACTTAACCATCTATATTGGTTCAGATGTCCTTTTTTCAGACTTGACAAAATCATTAGGACATAACCAACCTAATGGTTCAGCAGTCCTTTGAAACTCTTTTTTTATTTTTTTTCCTCCCATCACTTTAAATACTTAACATGGACTCAATTTACTACCCTTCCATCCAAGAGGTTCTTGATGGAGTAGGCGTCTGTTACTGTGTTGACAATAATCTCAAATGGACCCAACCACAAAGCATCCAATTTGTTTCTTCTCCCAAAATCATGCATATCACAATAGGCAACTCTTTTGCTTATTTTTATTCTGATATGGCCAGTCAGTTCTTATCATCCCTCATTTTTGTTTGTATCCTTTTCTTCAAAGTAGTATCAAATGCTTGTGATTGCATTTTAATCAGAAAATTTGTCAATCAGTTCAGGCAGTGCTCGGCACTCATCCCAGATGTTGGTTCCACCACCAAATATAAGCTTGGCGGCAACGTAGCCTTTCTCGCATATAGCAACTTAATAGGATTTTTTCCTGTCGCCATATGATGACTTATATTGTATGCAAACGTCACCAAAATCAGATACGTTCCCCATGCAGAAGTTCTTCCTGTGACCAGCTTCCTCAGCGTTGTAACCAGCATTCAATTAGCTCATTCTACCAGTCCATTTGTCTATAGTAAATAGGTTACAGACATGACTCCTCAAGTCTCCATTATCTCATTTGACTGTGGGATCACATGAGACGTGAAGTTTATCCCATTGTTGTTCAGCAGGACCTGTGGGCATCCATGTCAGTATACTACTTTATCCAGGATGAACTTTGCAGTACTGGTAGCATCTACCTTCACCAGGGACTTCAGCTTGGTCCATCTCATAAGATTATTAATTGCAACTTTTATATACTTGACTCCCCCCGTGCTCATTGTCAGCAGTCCATTACGTTGATGAACAATGTATGCCAAGCAAATCTAGGGGCAGAACAGTCTTTATTCAGTCATATTCTTATGTGGCTTGTGCAACTGGCACTCCACACAACAAGCTAGATAGTTAGTGACATCTTAGTTGATTGACTCCCATTAGTAAAACTGAAGAATATGGTCAGTTATTTTTCTCAGGCCTCCATGCCCAAAAATCTTATGAGCGGCTTGAATGATAGCTGCTCTTTCCAATGGCTTTGGGAATAGTAACTGCTTCCCATTAATCATCTTAAAAAACTTGTCCATCCATGGTCTCAGTGCTATCCATCACTTTTTAAAGCGCATCTTAGATTTCTCAGGGCTTGTTCCAAATTTCTCCGTTGACCATTCTCTGAAATAACTCATCCGCCTGCTGGTATACCATCTGGACCATTGGTAACAGCAATAAGCTATACACATTCTGATGAGAAGCCCCCACTTGGTGGACAATCTCATGATTGTAAGACTGTAATTTCAATGCCCATCAGGCCAGTCATCCTTCTGGTTTTCACAAATTGTGAAGCCAATGCAATGAGGAGTGGTCCGTCACCACTTTGAAGTGCATTCCATTGATGTACACCTGAAACTGTTTACAGGTGTAAATGACTGCAAGGCATTCACGGTAAGTTACGGTGTAGCTCCTCTCAGCAGCTGAGAGTGTCCAGATCACATATGCCATCAGATGTTCATCCCCAAGTTCATCTACTTGGCTCAAAATGGCGCTGATTGCCATCAACGGAGCATCAGTTTGTATAATAAATTTTCATTGAAATTTGGATATTTTAAAATTGGAGAATCTATCATGTGCTGGAATAATTCAATAAAGGATTTCTGTGCATCTTCATTCCATATGAATCCTTTCTTCAGATCCTTTAACAGATTGAATAAGGTCTTGGCAATTCTGGCAAAATCCTGAATAAATCTTCTATAGTATCTGACCATTCCAGGAAACACTTGGATATCTTAGACACTCTTTATCACAGCCATTCTTTCTATGGCTTTGATCTTCTGGGCTTGCGGCTGCAGACCACTAGAGCTGATCACAAATCCCAGATATTCCAACTCTTTCTTAAAGAAGTGGCACTTCCTCAGCATGATCTTCAGGTGAGCCACGGTCAGTCTCTTAAAGCCTTCTTCCAAGTGGTGTATATGGTTAGTAAACTTCCTACTAAACACATTGATATCGTCCAAGTACACCGGGATTCATGACAACTTAAGCCATTTAATATAGCATCCATGGCCCTCTGGAACGTTGCAGGCGCATTATATAGACCCTGGGGCATCCTCATCAGTTGATAAAGCCCCTGTGCAGTAATAATTGCACATTTTTCTTAAAATTTCACTTAGAAAATTGATTTTCCAATATCTCAATATCAGATCCATCACAGAGAAATACTTCGCTTCTCCAAACTGATCTAGTGCATTAATGATTCCTGGTAGGGGATATGAATCCTTCTTCATAATCTTAATCAGCTTCTGATAATCAATCACCACCCAATTGGAGCTTTCCTTTTTCTTTACAATAAAAATTGGACTCACCCAGGGACTCAGCAATGGAATTAGAAGCCCATGCTTCATTATTTTGCTGATTTCTTCTTCCACTACTTCTTCAACCACCTTTGACAATAAAGTCAGTCTCATCCTGATTGACAAATTTTCCCCAGTATTAACCTTGTGGATCACAACTTTTGCACATCCCAAATTGTGATCATCCTGGGTTAATACTTTCTAATATTTTTTGAACAAAAAGAGCACCTTCTCTTGCTGTCCTTCCATCAGATCAGCGAGTTGCTCTCAATCAGCCATTAGGTCGATACTCTCAGTTACCCCAGTCAGGAATCCCATCTCATTGAGGGCCTCAAATATGAGGACTTTTCTCAGTTCAGCTGTCAGGATTAGTTGAACAAACGCGACAATCTAATTCTTCTCAATCTTCGTTGGTTTTTTTGCTTAAATTTGCCAGCAGAACTCGAATTTCTCCATGGCCTGGAATTATTATTCCAGGAGCCACCCAAGGCTCTACTATGGACTTTTTCCAGGGCGTCATGGATGCGGCTGATAATAATTAGACTGGGCTCCCAGTCTGGGTGTGAGCACCCAGTGGAGAGCCCAGAATGTCAAAAGGCACAGCTGTCCGAGTGACTTGAAGTTGGGGAGATCTATTAGTGATGTGTGGAAAGCAAAGGTTCATTAACATACCAAAGGCCCTTAAGGCAAACCAGATGGTTGCACTGGGGGCAACCGCGAGTCTTGTGGGGGAAACCCCCAAGGGCGGGAGAGGTGGGGAGGATGACGACTCCTCCAGGGTTCGCAGTTGCTGGCCTTCAGCTTTAAATAGGTGAGTCTGCACGCCAGCGAGGGGCGGCACAGGGGCCGCCACATGAACAGGGGTGCAGGTGGAAAGGGAAATGGACCCGCAGTGAGTGTTAAGGCTGAGCTCCTTGAGCGGGGTGCTCCAGGCCCCTCAGGTGGGTGAGGCCAATGCTAAATAAGCTAGGTATGGGGGCCAAGTTTGTGAGCACTAGGGCAGGGGCGCCCTGGCGCTGTTCCAACAGGGGAGCGTTTTTAAAGATCCTAGTGATGGAGTGAACGGGTGGTTTTGCATTAGACGGATATGCAAAAGTGGACGGATTTGCATTAGATGGATATGCAAAAGTGGATGAAGAAGTGACTTTATCGTCAGGGGTGAGATGGTTTATGGTGGATATAATCTGCTGCCACGTGGTAGGTTTGAGTGATTGGATGACCCAGTTGGCGAACATTGGGATGAGTATCTGGATAACGGCGCGCTTTGCCAGATTGATCAGTGGAATTTTAAAAAAGTAAACATATGGAGGCCGTGGCAAGGTGTTTGGGGTATTTGAGTTTTATTTGGCACAAAGCGTGGGAATATTAGAGAATGAACTGACAATTGCCCCTCAACAGGGCAGTTGCCTTAAGTATGGGGAGAATTGCATAGTGGGAATGCCGAAGGATTGGGTGATTGGGGATCAGTGATGGGATTTGGTTGGCTGGTGTGGAGGAGGGCGGGAGGATTTCCAAAATCTTGGAAAAAATAAAAAAAAACTTTTGCAGATTTTTCCAAATTTTTGGGGCCAAACCAGGTCAATGGTGCCAATCCAGGCCCTGACCATTTGAGTCGGCCTGTTCACATGGTTAGGATTCCCTGGATTTATCCTGGGGGGGCTATGGCCATGGTGCTGGGTTGTTCACAACCTGGTCCAAACTCTCAATCTGACTATTTACACGATCTGAACTTCCCAGATCTGTCCCGGAGAGTTGGGGCAACTGGTCCAAGTCACTTGCAACCTGGTTCAAAACCCAAATCATGTGCCGATCTGATTTCTCATCACTTCCAGCCAAATAGTTGGTATCAAATTGGGACAATGCCATCATTGTATATCAAGTTGATGAAGTTATTTCTCCTACTCAGTGGAGCTTCCCCATCCTTCTGATAGACCAATGGTAACGTCTGACCCAATATGGTCAACGTATTATCCTCAAAGTTACATTTAACTCTGTACTTCCATAGAAATTCATCCTGATCAGAATGTTGTAGTTCTAGTTGGCCAAAACTATTGCTGGTGCATATACCACCAAGGATCTAATTAAAGTGGCAGAGCATTATACGCTCTACATGAGATGGTGGTTTTTGGCCCAGCTGTCCCATACTCCTTCTTGTGTTCCAAGTCAGGCGAGATTTTCATCCTCTTCACCAGCTTGGTTGAGACAATATTTATAGGCGCTCCGCTGTCAACAATCGCCCTTACCCATACTTGTTCACTAATATATCTATATATGTACACTTGAGTATGCAAGATAGTATTTACTGAGTGTATAGCAGCATTATTAGCTATATTAAGGGTGTAAATGATTTACGCCAATAAATCAGGAAACAATTTGTTGATCGCCCTGAGGTGGATTGACAGGTCTGTCTCTTCTAATTGAACTTTGGTCAATTCTTTGGGATTATCTGCAGCTTGAATCTTGTCCACAAGTTGTCAGGCGTACAGCTGGGCAACTTCATTAATTATCTCAGGGTCGATCCCCTTTGCCTCAGATCTTGTTACCTCGTTTACATCCAAATTGACCACTTGATACAGCTAATCCTGTGCGTCTTCATCCACGAACAGATCACTGATGTCAATTTCCTTGTGCATATTATTGGGAGGAACAGGCTTCTCCACAGCTCTAAACTGTCCCCTGTCAAAGCTGTGGGCCCTTTTTCTGACTCCTTTATGGTTGAAGACTTTTTTCTTAAACCACGTTGATTTGATCCTTGGTTTTTTTAATTTACAGCGAAATGTCCCTTTCCTCTGCATTGATAGTAGACTTTCTCCTTAAAATTAATCCGTTTGAAGTCTTCATGCTTATTCCCTGGCACATTTTAGTTGTTCATCTCCTTAGCACTCTCATTCCTCTTTGTGGGATTTAAATTTCATACTGGTTCTGATTTGAAACATCTGTTTGTGGCATCAAAGTTTGCTCCCAAGATTTTCAAACCGTCTACCATCTGAGAGGTAGTAATTTCCATCGCAAACATAGAAGACATCATTTGTTGCAAATTGCAGTAGAGCCAAAGGGCCATTTGTAATGCAATTCTGGCATCGAGATCTTCCAGCACCTTTGCTCCAAACAGGATTTGCGATTCCTGGTAGAAACAATCAGCAAAGCTTGCTATAGATTATCTTTATGGAATTGGATTCCCATAAACGCTTGTTTGTGCTTCGACATGCACGTGGGGCTTCCAAATTTCTTCATAATGGCCACTTTAGCCTCTGCATATGACCAGCTGTCCCCCTCCAGGTGAGGCAACACTAGGTTATGACAATCAGTATCTAGGGTTTATCACTTTCAATGCCTTTTGACTATTGCCATATCCATACATTTTCATATCAAACAATTGGAAAAATTCTGGGGCATTATCCTGATTGAAAGTTGGCAATTTTGGTGTCGCCTTAAATTTCTCCAAGGTTTCTCTAGCCACCTCTCTAGGTTTGGCTACTCAGCTCACTTGGGGAATAATTTTGGGCGTCATCTCCAAAATAGCAGTAAAAGTGGGTGGCATGTTCCTTGGGGTAGTCATCTTCCCAGCTATTATACAGGGAGTTTTTTTTTTGGCGTTGGTCACCACATATGGCTCACAATCACATTTGTGAGTCTTTAAATCCTTGACCTGTATAATATGCCACTCAATATCATTTATGAATGCTCTTAAACAAATGTGATCCACTTCATGCTCTATTTTCAAAAATAAGACTTCTCAAATTAAGTCCCTTTCTTTCTTATTTAATTGATTTTATTTTTCCAAATAACTCATTCCTGAAACTTGCAACATTATCAATCCCTTCCTCCATCTTGGCAACTCTTTCTTCCAAGGCTGAAAATTCTTGATGATCCTCTGAGTTCAGAGCGTTCTGGTGAATGTTTGCCAACTCGGTCCATAGTTTTCTTATCTCATCTTTATATGACATCACTTCTAAGTCCTTTAATCAACTACAACTCCTGTAGTGAGCACCACTTTGTAGAAATTTATAAGAATGTGATTACCTTTGGGCAATAACCCCTATAAATATATTACTTGCACAGGTTTGGGTTTTGTGCAAAAATCCCACACTGTATAATAGTTGATATAATCATTTGATAATAGTGCTTTTCTTTCCCGTAACAATCAATATAGTTACTATAATTTGATTTAAACAGCAATTTTGATACTCACGCAGGAGAGATGGGCGATTTTAGTAATAAATCTAATACAACCTAAGCGAGCGTCGCATCAAGAGGTGCGCAAAACGGTGCACCCAAGGGCAAGAAACGCCCTAGAGGGGGACCAGGAACCCAAGCCGCCAAAAAAACCACAAACTCAGACACCGTCCAGGTTTATGGTGCTTACTATAAAACAAGATCAATACATGTATATCCAATGTAAACAACCCCTTTTATAGGTGGAGAATGGGCTCTGACTCTTCCTTGGGGATGAGTATCTGACCCTGTTGGAGAAAACATGCGAGGCACAGCACTCCCTTTTCCCCCACATGATATATGTCACCACCAACAACATGGGCCGTGGCTGGATCAATATCATTTTTAAAACAGCTGAAGAAGAGGAGGCTGCAGCAAAAGTCTGCATCAAAATCGCCCTTCCTGAGGGCAAAAAAAATAGTGTGCACTGCGCGCACCAGATGGAACAAAGCAAAAACTTTGTTCATCTCATTTGACTAGCTCCCTACAAACCTTCCTTGTAAGGTAATCGAGGAGATGCTCCGCAAAGGGCTCATAGCCTATGGAGAAATTATGCAACTTGAATTACAACGATTTTGCCTGATGCCAACTCTGTGCACAGGCAAAGCTATCACCGTGATCAACCCATTCCCTAAAGTGGAAGATGATTTATCAAGAATTCCCTGCACAGCAGAGTTTCACTTTGCAGATGGGGGACATTCATCCGCATTCTGAGTTACACCAGAACGCGCAATGCCTATATGCAACCACTGGGGTTCATTGGGAAACAAGGAACACGCATGCCCCATGAAGGAAGGCTTAATGGAAGCAAAATACTGTGAGGAAGCCATGGATGAAAGCAATGAAAACTTCACCAGAATGACCAACGATCACCACCCATTCTGCTGAGGTAAAAATGGACTTTACTCCATTGTGGACCCAGTCATACATATACAACACAAAGTGGCACAAAAAGCCTGCAAGCAGGCAGCAGCTGAGGCAGCAGTGCACACAGAATAATCCATTGACTCCAGACAAATTCAAGAGGATATTTCGGATATTCACTGAGCCAACCAATCAGAACAATATGCCCAGGTTGAAATTTTCACAGCAATTTGACTGAGTCACCAAGCAACATCAATCATGCACACTTTGAGGAACAATTCAACCGCAATATGGGCGAAATTGTGGTGCACAATTCTCCAATTTTGAACTCCAAATCACAGAAACCAATCAGCACCCCACATTGAACCATCATGAGATACATGCGGGAAAAGATAATGCAGATCCAAAAAACTGCAATTCCTGCGAAAAATTGAGTCAGATTAAGGGAAATGACGTTGTCACTGAGAGTTGGGTTACATATGCGGAGCATGGCCAAAATGAGCCATGGTGGGTTAGGGCCATAGGGCCCTCCCAACCACTCCTGAGGCGCCGCGGGCACCTCAATGCCAATAGGGATGCTAAACATTGTGGGAGCCAGGGCTCAAATGTCCCAATCCAAAAAGCTGGACTTCCTGCAAAAACCCCTTGTAGACATCTTGGCCATCCAAGAAACCCACTGTCTACAAGGGGAAAAAGGATCCTGGTCAGCCAGGGTCTCACCATCACAATTGGTATGGATGCCTCACTGTGGGGCGATCGTCCAAAACAACAAAAAATTAAAAATTACAAACTCCTCATCATACCTTCATGGCTGCATCCTGGTAGCAATGATCACATGCCAAGAGGAAACAATGTTGATAGCATACATCTATGCACCATGCACCGCAAATGAGAGAAAACAATTTCTTAAAACTGTTCCAAATCTCACCCTCCCACCAGATACTATCCTGTTGGGCGACTTTAACTGCTGGGATAACCCCAACATGGACTGATGGCCTAACCCCGGGGGATACCCACTGGGGCACATTAAATTCCACACAATGAAGGCATCTCTTGGCCTACAGGATGCCCTACCCCCAGATCACCACACCTTCCCCACATGACATGGCCCAACATATGTGAGGGAATGCTCATATCAATGAGCTGCATCTATCACATCCTCATTCTGCAATCCCAATGATCAAGAATTTCCAAATTTACAACAAAAAAGTCAATTTCTCTGACCACTGATTTGTTTTGGTGCAGTTATTTCCAACCTGAACCCATGCACAGGTGTCTCCCTGGAGAAATTTACACCCAGAAAACATAAAATTACCCAAAATAACCGATGGGCTGAACTTGAGGCCACAAACCAAGAATTCACAGCCCATTTACTTTGGATCCCATGTAACATGGGCAAATTTTAAATAGACCTAATCAACAAAACCCAACATCTCACATCATGTAAGTACACCGCTGACACAGCCACAATCAAGCGTACCTTGGCGGAACTGGACCACATTGAGCAGTATACCCTGAGATCTGGCTATAGCCCCAACTGGGGATACAAATGGGCGGAAATATCTGCCCGACTAAACACCCTCATCTTCAAGCACCAACACAGAATCAAAGTATTGAACAAAGGTAAGTTCATAAAGGAAGGAGAAACATGTTTGATATATTTCTTCCACCAATTCCACTCCCGTGGCAACCAGCCCACGTGCACACAGGTCCACAAGACCAACGGCACTGTGGCAACTGACCAGAGGAGGTCAAGGCGGAAGTACACCACTATTACACTGAATTATACAGCGATATGCCAACAGACCCACAAAGAATCAAAAATTTTATACAAAACGCCGGGATACAAAGAACACCACCAAATTATAATATTCTAAACCTAATCACATGGGAGGAGTTTTGGAATAAAATCCGCGGTGCACCATGTAGGAAATGCCCAGGGCCTGATGAAACCATACAAATTCTATAAAATTAATATCAACAAATTGCCCCCTCCTATTGGCATCTATGAACCAGTGCTTACTGGAAACACGCCTCCTACCTGATGGCCATGAACCATATGTCATAACCTTATATAAAAAGGGTGCCAGATTGGACCTGACCAATTGGCGTCCAATTGCACTATCTAATACTGACACAAAAATTTAACAAATATTTTAAGCAGCCATATTAGGCGCAATTGCCTCTGACGTCCTGTCACCCAACCAGTTTGGGTTTATACCAGGGCGCTCAATCTGGAACAACATACACCCTGTTGAAAACATATGTCAGTCCAAAGCAACTGGAGCCCTAGTCTTCTTAGACCAGGAAAAGGCATATGACCGCGTTAGCTGGCCATACCTAAAGGAATGCTTACACGCTTTTCATACTCCCACCCAGATTCATAAACTGGGCGATGCTCCTCACAGAATCTGCAGCCATGGCTGTGTGCGGCCTTGGCTTCCTAACTAACAAGATCACACCACATAGAGGGCTCAAATAAGGTGACCCCCTCAGCCCACTGCTATATAATTTCAGTTTCGATTCACTCCTCCGCATAACTGACTCAAGCCTCATGGGCATAACTGCACAAGGCCAGCCAACAATTAAGATACTGGTCTTTGCGGATGACTGCGTGGCAGGCTAGCTAACAACAATGATGCCCAATAGCTGGAACGCACCCTAATGGAATACTCCATGGTGAGCAACGCAGCGCTCAACAAAAGGAAAACAGAAATCATTCTCTTAGGCAAGTACACTAACAACTAGGCTACAACACCAGAATCTCATACCCCCATACAAAGGAAAAACCCACTCATCTTACCCTTTGCATCACCTCCCACCACCACTCCTGTCTGCCACCTTGGGATATGGCTGTAAACATGAGAATATGCCAATGAGACAATGGAAAGCAACCTACTACAGCGGGTATCCAAACGCGTCGCCTCCCTCAAGGGAAGATTCCCAGGACTAATGGGGCGATTAGCAGTTTTTAACTCACTCATCCTCCCAATATTATGGTACCCTACCCACGCAATCGCCTTCTCACCCACCTTTATACCATCAATCCGCGCGCTCATACAGGGCTAGCTGTGGCCTGGATCCCACCCCCATAAGGATGGAAACACTCTTTGGCCCACGCTTAAGAGGAGGCATGGGACTAATAGATTTTAAAAGCCACGCCAACCACATCCTGGGTACCTGGATAAAGGAAGTCCTTACCCAGACCTCCCACGACAACACTGGTTCAGGGCAGCGAGAATTAACTTCGCACAGGCGCTCAAATTAACCAACCCACATAGCCTGCCCAGACTACTAGCATACCTTGCTAAACACCCTACTGCAACGGGCCCACATGGAACCCCCCTCACTTCAAATGTATCCTCCGAACCATCCAACACATGGGATGGACCGTAGAGAATAATGGCACTCTGCAGGGAAGGGGATGACCCAGCCCCCACTTTAAATTAAGAAATACAGAAAACCACCCCAGAGAGACATGCTTTCTACAACCCCAACCATTGCTAGAATCGAATTCCTAGATGCGTTGGACATCCCCTACGATTTAACCACACAGAAGACAGTGTGGAGAATGACGCACCACTCACTCCTACAGCTGATGGTAAGAGCCAACGCCTGGCGCTGTCTGAGAAGGACCTATAGGACGGCGGACTGCTCTAATTCCCTCCACGCAACCTGCGCAGTATGTGGAGGGGAGGGCTCCCTACATCACCGCTTAGAAACATGCCCCCCAACCAAAGCCATATGGCAGGAAGATGCGCGCCTGCTTAAGATCCAAAACGAGCAGGAATTTTCTATATCAAAGAGCCTCCTTGTGCTCCAGATTGAATCACCAATCCCATCTACCCTCTGCTCCCTAATGATACCCATTGTAATGTGGACAATCCACACCATTGCCTTAGATGCATTCAGGGGCACGGTGTCAACCATCTATGGGGTTATCAACAGGTTCAACGTCCACTTATTGGAGCGCTTCCAAGCCTGGCTCTATGGATATATGAGGCCAAGGCAACAGGCGCTCATAGAATCGTGGTTTCCACTCTGGTTCCTCCACACAGACCCCTTCCTCCACACCTTCTCAATAGCGGAAAAAAACCCCTCGGAGTAGCGCACTAACCCCCTATACCTGGCAGTCCCGCTGGCAACAGGGGTAACCTGAGTACCCCAGGGTGCCCAATTTTATCTATCTTCATTTTCCACACATACTCGGTTATGCCTGTCCCCTGGTCGTCTTGCCTCAGTTAAATAAAATCATTTGATAAGTGTATGGCAACTATTATCCATAGTGGAATGGAAGTAATAGATTTCAGTCCAATGCATGGCCAGTATTTCCTCTCAAAATACTTATGATGTCTTGAATGGGGATTTGTTCCCTTGTACCACCAAATGTAATCTACTCTTATATCCCTGTTTACAATTTCTCTGGCTTAACACACAGTTGGTAGTAATCCCCAATTTGATTTAGCTTCTTCTCTGGATCCCTGCTCAGATCCTTACTCTTTATCTTAAAGAGTCTACCAAATATTGCACATAGCAATAATATCCTTGAGAAAGAATTTAACAAATGGATTCTGATAATTTGTGTTATGGTAACTTATGATCTGGAAAATTATTTTATTTTATTAGTGAGTTCTAGGGAATTTATAGTGGAAAATTCAGCATTCAACCCTTGGTTGGCACCTCCTCAATGAAACGGCAGCCGTTGCCATTGAATCACTAATCCTTGCCTCAGAAGTGATGGTCTTCCCCATCCTGGCTAGGATTCTGTTGTTGGACATCCTTGAGACCTAAAATTGAAAGAGTTGGAAAACGTGTTTCTAACGTTTTCCTCTCAATCCAAGCAAAACAACCATATTTGGCAAGTGATCTGATTAGGTAATGGAACTTTTTACCATTAAGGCAGGTCATGGACCAACTGATCGATTTGCAAGTTGTAGGCTGCATCACTTTCCTCACACTTTACTCCTTAAATCCCAATTGGTCGGTGTTGAAACCTGACCAATCTCAATTGTATCACTTGGTAGTTAATCAACTATAAGTTGCCACTTTTTGTTGGAAACTCTGCCTGATAGATCTTAAGCATTTATTTGGATCAATCACTGACAGATCCTACCAGGCAAATGACTTAAAACCCTCCAAACATAGTTACCCTAAAATAAGGGTCAATCAATATATTCAATTCACCTCACATTAGAGAATTGTCCCTTACCGATCCCTGGTAATCTAGCCAACTGAGAATATGGGAAAAAATTCCAACAGTAGTGCATACGTCAGTTATGGAAGAATTTCGCCAAGTGGCCAGGGCGGCTGCATTCATAGCAGCTAACCCCATAAGAGCCACGTCCTTTATTTTTATAATAGGGTCCAGTCAGAAAGTTTGGGGACGTTCAGTGTAACCAGGGCCAGGTTAGTAAGATGATTGCTGACATTTGGCATAATTAGGTCCTTGTTGGTAGTTAGGTTGCTGAAAATTATTGTGACCAGCCCTGGGGCGGTAAGTGAACTGTTGAGAATAATTCAGCCATGGACGAGGCGCAGAATTATAGTAAGGCTGTGGGTTGCTAGGCAGAACGTGATTCAGATGAGTGTATTCTCTTGAATAAGAGAGTACAGCAGAGGTGATAGTTTTCCATTCCATATTTGGCGATGGAAAGCTAGGTGATATCAACGCAAAAACTGTACAATTTTGAGCAGGGGAACGTTGTCATCCAGAATTAGGCAAAATGACATTATGAAGCTCTCAGTATGGCTTCACCTCGGAGGTCATGGCGATGCACATGTCAGCTTCTGCTAAGTACTCTTCCCCAATCAGCACATGGGCTTCCATTGGGAATCAATCAGCAAACTCCAGGAGAGTCTCATTTAAGCGGAATCCAATCATTAAGAATTCCGCCTTCTGCTGTGACATCTTTGAAGTGCCCCCAAACAGGCGAAGAATGGTATCAAATATATCCTGATAGGTAACAGAGCTGCTTGGTAGGTAACAGGTGACTTAATCGGCACTCCCAACTTCCAAGGCAGATATTAACAGTTTGGCTTTCCATAAATCATATGTGCCTTCCACTGCATTTTTAAACCAATTGAAAAACCATGGATATTCCCATTTCAATCAAACAGAGGCAGTTTCTCAATATTGACCTCCTTGTCCCATTTATGGCTTGTTTTGGCATACTGAAGAATGGGTTGAGATCCGAAAGCAGTTTCTCAATGAGAATCTGGTCCAGCAGAAGTTGGGATGTCCGCTGCTATGGGAGTAGCGTGGCCTTATGCCATGGGCAGCACCACCATCATTTTAGGAAATTGGCGCCCTGACTCATACTTGTATCCAGAGCTACCATACTGGGTGTAGTAGCTCCGACCAGCGTCATATTCCTCCTTGTATGGTGTCCCCTTGTTGTCTGTCCTCTTCCCTGTGAGAGGACAAGGAGGTACTGGTCAATTTCTGCTCCGCGTACTGCAGCTGTTTGGTGGTATCATCCAAACAATTAGTGAGCTTCTTGTTTTGTTGTCCCAGAATTTGCATTTGGCTAAACGTTCTGTCAAGCTGGTGCATAACGGCATTTTGTTCTTGAAAAGGTTCATCCTGTTTTTTGAGCACTGCGTCTAAAAGTGAGTTTGAGTTCCTCATAGTCAGCTGTTGCACCGTTTCATGAAGATTCCCCAGCAATGCAGGCTTTATGAGACATAGCTGGCAACTGGAGTTTCTGAGTTTTTAGTGGTTGATCAATGGGCCCCCTGTAATGAGAAACACTGTTACAATTTTGGTTGGTATCATTAGGATCTGCCATATTGTTCACACAGGTTGAACCCACTGAACAACAGACAGATGATGTGGGAATCATCAGCCCTTTGGACACACTTGAAAATATACTAAAAAAATAGGAGCAATTTCCCCAATGACTCTTTATTTACTTTAATAAATACAGCGACCTTATGCTGTTCCATTCTCTTCCTACTATTAAAAACTTAACTTTTGCAATCTCCCATCTCACTTATATACAGCATCTTTGGATGATACCACTCTTATAGTTTGGACTATTCTATTCCGCCGATTCTCCTTGGTTTTGGCTTGTTATTCTTCTGCTCCCTATCACCCTAATTTGAGGCACCCTAATTTGTATTCATTGAATGTTGACATCACCTTATTGCCTTATTTAAAGGCAATCCAATAATAACCTCTTATATCCCAATATTGCCTCATTGAGGAACTCAAATTAATAATAACTGATATCATGTTTTGCAGATTCTTTTTAATCCTCCATAGCTGTTTCAGGCTTATCACCCAGTAATATTGGAATCGCTACATTTATATTTCATCCCATTTGAGGAGGTCCTCCAGGTTCATGAGTTTGGTTTTCTGGATGAATTTGGTCTGTCCATCGAACCACAACTCAGCGTAATGCCGGTTGTACCATGTGAAAATTTAATGGGGTTAAATGAAGACCAGAAAGATCAAGTGGAAGTCTTATTTTAAAAGTACAAAGAGATCTTTGCTGTTGATGATCATGATTTAGGGTGCGCACAAGGAGTGATCTATTGAGTGGAGACTGGGGATCATCCCCCCATAAGATCTCAGCCAAACCGCTAATCTAGAGCAGCAGAAGAAGTTGTCATGGCAGAAATTAATCTTTTGGAGCAAGGATGCTTGAACCATCAAAGAGCCCATGAGCTTCCCCTGTCCGATTGTCAAAAAGAAGGATGGTATTAACTGGGTAGTAATAGACTACCGCAAGCTCAACAGCATTATTAAAAAGGACTGATACCCCTTGCTGCGAATTGACAATGCGTTGGACCAGTTGGGATGAGCTCATTACTTTTCTGAAATGAATTTGATATCTGGCTATTGGCAGATCGAGTTACCTGTTGTGGAACAGGGGAAGGCGCCATTATCATATCAAAAGGGCTTTTCCAACTGACGCATATGCCACAAGGACTTTGTAATGCCCTAGCTACATTTCAGTGGGTGATGGACACTATCCTTGGCAACTTGAAGCTATCATGTGTTCTTGTATACCTTGACAATATCGAAGTTTTCTCCTGCATGTTTTCTGAGCACCTTAACCACTTGGAAGAGGTATTCCACCAGTTGCTGTGGCCAACGTCAAAATAAAGCCCCAAATATGCCATTTTTTCAAGGATCAGTTAGAGTATCTTGGGTTTGTAGTTGATGCAACTGGGCTGCAGCCCCAAACATCCAAGGTGGAGGCCATCTGGAAAGTAACTACACCAAACAGTAAGTGAGATATACAGTTATTTTTTGGGATGGTTGGCTACTATCACCGCTTTATACCTAACTTTAGTTGTATGGAGGTCTGTTGTTTGAGTTATTAAAAAAGGATGCCACTTTTGAATGGATGGAACGCCATCAACGCTCCATTGATACACTTTGAATGGCGTTGCTCAATGCGTCAGTGCTATGCTACCCTGAATTTTGTGAAGAATTTATTGTATAGATGGATGCATCTCTTTTCGCTGTGGGGGCAGTTATGTCCCAAAAAGATGATGAAGGGGAGGAGCACCCAGTGGCGTACTGCAGTTAAAGCCTAAATAGCCATGAACGTACTTATACTGTGAGTGAGTAGATTGCTTAATGGTGGTCTATGTTTACAAAAATTAAGAGTATAATTTCATGGGGTAAAGTTTAAAGTTGAAACAGATCCCGCCTCATTACGCTGGTTGCAGAACCTTAAGGAGCTTGAGGGCCATCTATCCCAATGGGCCTTAAACTGCAGGCTTACGTTTTTGAGATTCTTCACTGACAGGGAGCCAAACACCAGAATGTATACTGCTTGTCAAGATTACCAACAATTGTAGTGATGGTAGATCTAAGCAACATCATGTATGATAAGATGCTTAGCGGTAAATATGATGATGAGCCACCGCAAGTTATAAAGGTGTTGAATGAAATGCGAGCCAATAAATTCCAGCAGAATGGTGAGTTGTATAAGTGGATTGACAATTCAGCCTTGAGCTTTCTGCGACCCTTGGCACAGCCTAATATTATCATGAGCGCACATAGGGCCATCAGACATGAGGTTGTGTATAATACAATGGACCTATTGCGACCTTGGTATTACTGAGAAAGCATAAACTCCAATGTGCTTGAAAATCTTCTCCTGCCACCAGTGCCAAGTAGAAAAGCCATTCCACCAGAAGACCTCATACTGGTTAGTGAAACTGTACTTTGCAAGTCATACAGTTTCCATGAATGTCGTTGGCCCTCTGCCAATGGGAGCTAACCGGTCCAAGTACATTTTGGTGGTAATTGATCACTTAACTCAGTGCGTTGAAGCAAGGGTAATATGAGATTTGAGCGCAGTCACAGTGGCCAAATTCATAATGGAATGCATTATTCAGCGGCATGGCTGCCCTCTGTTTCCCCTCATTGATAATGGAACTAACTTCACTTTCAACATTCTCCCAAAGCTTAATGAGTTAATGGCCATATGAGGGGTTTTGACAACCCCATACCACCCTGAGTCCAATGGAATGGTTAAGTGGGTCAAATGGACCTTAGTGAGCATACTCCATAAATTAGTAGCAGATTGACCCTCAGATTGGAGTTCCCTATTGTCCGCTGCCGTCTTCACCTATAATATCAATTTATCATTCCGCCATGGGGAAGAGTCCCTTTCAATTACTATATATATGATACCCTTCCCTTCCGGTGCTGATATACTCCTGTGTAGAAGATACTGGCAGAATGGATCCTCAACGTTATTTGATAACCCTAGATGAACATTAATCAAGTTGCAAACTGAAGCATACTCGTTCAATTTAGCTAGGAAGATTAAGACTCATGCTGCCGATCAGTTACAGCATAGCAGGTTAGCCCAGTTTAAAGATGGGGACATGGTTCTATTTCATTATCAACATGGTTTCAAGCGGAAGCATAAGTTGGCCAGTATCTGGATTGGTCCGTTTAAAGTTATTGAAAAGAAGGTATGGATGTGTATACTATCAAGGAGCCCGCAAGTGGTCATATCATTAACAGAGTTCATGCCAAGTTCCTATGGGCGTATAAGCCATAGGAGACTGATTTTCCAGTCAAGGGGGTAATGTCGCAATTCTGATATGACTGGACTATAATCCCTAAGTCATTATGGCATAATGGATAGAATCTGCTGAGTTTGATATGAGTTATGATTATTTGAGCGCCTCAAGATGAGGCAATATTTGGTTGTTGGGAAATTGCCTCAAATTAAGCGATCATGAACTTAATGAATGAAGAACTGTCAGAACCAATGAGATATGGCAAATTGAATTACTAAGCCAAGGGAGTAGTATCATCTGAAGCCGCTAAATATAAAAGAGATGGGCGATTGAAAGAGGGGGTTGTTAATAGTTTATAGTGGTGTAACAGCAAGGATCCGCTGTATTTATTATATTAAATATAAGAGAATTTGTGGGAGCAAGTGCTCCATATTTATTAAATAGTTTATTATTTTTTTAAGGACAACAATTATTATATTGTTGGTCCTATTGCTCAGTGGGCTAAACCTTGTGCAAAACCCTTTGGCATATCGCTAGAATACCATCTGTTTTATAACAATCAAATTACCTCCAAATAGGGCATTAAGTCAATGTTGACATTTGACAAATAGTGAGTATATCACCTTGAACTAAGGCATTAGAGAATTGAGAATACCATAATCTGCTGGAACCAATGAGAATATTGTAGAACCATATATCAAAGCTGAGGAAACAATTTTGTCCAAAGTTGCTGAGATATGTGACATTAGACAATTGAAAGAGAAAAATTGTTAGTTTTTTGAAAGGAAGTGGAACAGCGAAGAACTGCTGTAAATCTTAAATAAATAAAGTGTTGGGGCAATTGCTCCATAACTTATTACATTCTTAAGTGCGTCCCAAGGACTGGCGATCTCCATATCTTCCATCTAATTTCTCAATGGGTTTGACCCTGTGCAAAATCCCCCATCATATCTTAACGATTCCACCAAAGTTATATAAACTGGGTTAGGCGAATCATGAAGGCCCTGATTCCAAGCTTGTCTAGGCTATTCCCCAAATCAATCATCTATTTAAGAAGTCATATCACACTGAGAAAAATGACTGTTGATTTCCAATTTTATATTTAAAAAAAATTCTGTATCCAAAATTCTATTTTATCCCTTATGACGAAATTTAAACCCCCCATTCCAATATCACTTCCCCAGCACCTAAACCCACAGGCCTTGGGGCATATCAGCTTGGTTTTTTGCTTGGTTGCTATCTACAAGTATGAACTTTTGGCATTTGCTAGTGAATTTCATAACTAAACAATTTAACGTTGCTCAGGTAGCAGCACCTCTGGCCTTTGGGCTTGCCTTCTGGTGTTTGGGCATCCAGACTGGCAGGCTGATCTAAACTTTATCTGCCGCCATCATGACAGTTTTGTTTCAGGACGCCTATGGGTTCCTTCTGGACATTTCTCCTGGAAGTCATCTGGGACCATCATGATGGAATCATCATTGAACATCCTGGGAAGGCGAGGACTTTGAAAATATTTCGCCACACTTATAATTAGAAGGGATTAGCTATGCAGGTCGCTAGGTACTATAAAGAGTGCCTAGTTTTTAATCAGTGAAATTAAATTGCCAGGCTCTAATGGAGTTATTGGTACCAGCTTAAAAAGATGAAGGTCCTTGGACTTCCTTATTTGTAAATTTCATTGTAGAGTTAACTGTATCAGATGGCTAGATGCCATCATTGTAGTGGTGGACAGTTTTATGACGTTTGCCCACTTATTCCCTGCAGGACCATGGTAACCATGGCTGAGTTGGCTAGGCTCTTCGTATCTCATGTTTTTCCTTCAGGGGATCTCCCAATAGATAATTTTGATTGTCTGACCCAGTTTACCTCTGTCTTTTAGAAGAGAAGTGTAAGTCTTTTCAGATTTGCCCCTGTCGTTCAACTGCCTATCATCCTCTATCAGATGAGCAGAATGAACGAGTGAACCAGCGCTTAGAACAGTTTCTGCGGTGTTACACTGCCACATATTATTCAAATTGAGTTGCCCATCTCCCCATGGCCCAATTAGGCTATAACAACGCCCAACATGCATCATTCAGTTGTTCTCCCTTTTTTGCAAACTATGGCTTCAACCCCGCCTTCAACCTAGAGCCCAGTTGTGGATTCAAAGTGAAAGCGTTGTGGACTTTACAGCGACTATCAAGAATGTGCACCAGGGGTGAACTCAAATTTTGATGCGGCAATGTATGCTTATGAGGAATTTGCAGATGGGAAAATGCAGGAAGGTCCTGCATACAAGGAAAAGGATCTCGTGATGCTTGGTGCTAGAAACATCCCTATCAAGAATCCATGCAAAAAGCTGGAACCGAAGAGAATTGGGCCTTACTGCATTGTCAGAAAGGTTGGCCACGCCTTGTACCATTATATCTTCCTTTTCATTCTGGATCTTTGCTATCTTCCATATAAGTAAACTAAAGTTGTTTGAGAGCCCCTCACCAGAGCTCCAGAGGCTTATCTTGTGGATGGGGCGCCATAGTGGGAGGTGTAGGAGATCATCGCCCCATGCCAAGTAATAAGAAGGCTTAAGTACCTGGTGATGATATTCTGATATGACTGGATGCTAAGCCCCGGATAGCTATGGCAGATTGACCAGAATCCATCAACCATGATTATTAGTTATGAATATTCAAGTGCTTTGAGATGAGGCGATATTGTGTCAGAAAGATTTATTAATGGATCGCCTCCAAATAAGGTGATAAGGCAATGTCAACATCTGATGTATATTGAGTAAGATCGCCTCAAAACTAAGAAAATAGATAATTTGAGAATACCATACTCTGCTGGAGCCAATGATAATATGGCGGAGGTGAATAGTCTAAGCCAAGGGAATGTTATCATATGAAGTTGCTGATAGAAGCGAGATGGGGCAATTGATGGAGGAGGATTGTTAGTAGTACTGAGGAAAGTCGAGCAGAAGGAATCTGCTGATATTAAATAAAATAAAGAAGTGCAGTCAGAGCATATTGCCTTGTATTTTACTAATTTATTTATGGTTTATTTTGAGGACTGAAAATCCTCTCATTGTCTGTCTGTTGCTCTGTGGTTTATACCCTGGTCAACCCTTATAGCTTAACTCAAATAAATTGCCAAAATTTTAACACCTGGTATCTTGGAAGGGACTTGATGCAAAGGAGAACAGTTGTGTACCAGCGTGTGACTGCACTCAAGCCCGAGATCTGATTGGTTTTTTCCACAAACATTTCCCCAAGGCTGCAGGACTTAAGTTGAAGCAACACGTCACTACTATGAAGCTGTCCCTAGCCCACAAGAACTTTTCCTTAGAAAAAGCCCCCAGAGGGGTGGAGCCCAAAAAAAATGAGAGGGTAATGTCAGCGCCCATGACATAATTAAGAAACACGGATTGTAAGGACAAGACTGTATGTAAGTAGACCAAAAAGTTCAAATTATAAGGCCTTCCTGACTTAAAACATACCCTGGACCAACTCTAAATACAGGCAAGTTATGCTCATTTTGGTCCTGGGAATGTGCGTGATGCTTGGCCCAGCATTACAGCCATGAAGTTAAAACGCATCAACTATGCCTTCAATCCCAACGGCTCATTATGGTTGCTTAAGGAACAGGGTTAAACCCGTTCCATTAATAATATTGCTATTTTGGGACAAGTCTGCCTACAATCTATAATTCATGGTCATTCAATCTCAAGTTATAGTACTCTGGCGATAATAGTGTGCACCTATTGGCTTGCTTAGGCTTAGCACCACTCTCACAGAACAATGACTCTCCCCCATTATTTAAGTATGTTTCCATGAGACCAACTTTCCTCATTGGTCAACTTCCTAATGAAATCTCCCACTAAGTTTTGCATTTTCTTGTATGGTTCTTTGGGCGAACCTGTGCGTAGACCTCCTCAAGGAGGTCTATAACAACATTGGTCATTTCATTTTAATGAAATTAATTACAATATCTGATGCACCTCTGGGCCAATCTGGTCCCCTCCATATTGAGGCACCCAAGCCCCCTGGCATCAATCTTCACTTAGTTTTAGACTCACTTTGGAATCTAACCAAGTTTTGTTGTTTATCTGTTATCTACTAGTATACACTGCGTTGTAAACCTTGTCCTGGGACCCTTTTTCTCCGGCAACCTCCACGGTGCCATGCTTCATATCTTGCTGACAACTAATTCCCTAGAGGTGTGTCTGTGCATCCCGCACCACCAGGCTGGGGTTGAGAGAGTTAAAGAAACTCTCATGACATCATGACCCACCTTACTGACAACGTGGTAAGGTCCTATCCTCTTTGGTCCCAATCTTTTGCAAGGCTGCTTGACTGGAATATTTAGGGCATTAAACATCACTTAATCTCCCACATTTTATGCTGTGCCCACCTATCTTTTACCTTTGGAATTCTCCTTATAAGTCTGCATAGTGGCATCCAAATTGGTAGTGAACTCTTTATGTACCCTCTTGACAGACTTGGCAAAGTCCACCACCGCCTCTACTTTTGACCCAAATGTGGGTTCCATGTTAAAGGCGGGATTGAAGACATAATTGGCAAATAATGGAGAACACCCAATAGAAGCATGCTGGGCGTTGTTATAGCTAAAATAAATCCAGTGGAAGATGAGAAGCACAATCAGAATGGTCCACTGCAGTGTAACCCTACAGGAACTACTCAAGGAACTTGTTCACCAGCTCTGTCTGCCCATTTGTCATGGTTGGATGACATCATAGTAGGAACTGATGCTAGAGATAAGGCTGGGTGACAGGAAGCCCAGAAGGTGAAACTTCAGGCTCTCACTGACCTGAAGCACACCTTAGATCAACGCTGGGTGCAAGCCAAGCATGCCCAGGTTGATACTAAGGGGGTGCAAAACGCCCAGCCTCTGATCTCAGCTCAGGCACTAAAACGAACATTTACGTTTTAAATGGAGATGGTTCAATTTGCTTGGTTGGAGAGCAAGGGTTCGAGTCCCACTCCAGCTATGAAATTTTAAGTTCAGGTAAAATATGGCTTCAATCGATTACTTGAGTGAAGGCACTTTTGGTGTATTTTACTAAAATGGACAGAAGCATCTGTTTATTGGAGCGTCAAGGTTTGGGCGCATTTCCGCAGAACCCAAATTTCCCTGGCACACTTTAAATATGGTTTTGCAACCAACATTCCTTGTTGGTTGACTTTTCTTAAATAAAATACCCGTTTTTTTACTTTTTTACATAAGGTTCCTTGGGCTAACTTGGTGGAGGATCTCTTTGGGAAGGTCTCCAACCATGTGGGCCACTACCTTCTATCACAATTTACCAAAATCCCAGGTGCTCCCTTGGGCCACCCAGGTCCCCTCCAGATCGAAGCACACAAGACCCCTGATGCCAAGTTACATTTGATTATGGACTCCCCTCTGGGGTCCACTCAAGCCGTAATATTCCTGTCTTACCTGGTACTTTATGTTGCGTTTTACACCCTTGCCTGGGGTGCCTTTGGCACAGGCACCGTTCAAGGTGCCTTCCTTCCCATTATTTTAACGGCTAGTTCCCTAGCAATGTGGGTTTGCATCCCACATCACCTTGCTGGGAATGAAAGAGTTACAGACACTCTCTTGACACCATCTGATTGTGGGTGGTAGGAATTATAAATGCATGGACGAATCTGAAGATTTAACATGATTATTACCAAAAATACTGAAGTGAATTGGGGTCCACGGTCACTAATTATATGCTGGGACACCCTGTGGAGAGAAACACATGAGAGACAAATAGATTTGCCATCTGCGCCGCCATTACCGTGGTATCACATGGAATGAAATGGGAGAACTTAATAAGCTGGTTCATTACTACCATGATAACATCATATGCTTCTGACAAGAATAGCTTCAAAATAAAGTCAACCAAGAGGGTAGTCCAGGGCCCTGCTTCCTTCTGGACTGTTACCAACAACTCCTAGAGAGGTTGATGATTTGGCTTCATTCTATTGCAGACAAGGCACTCCTTGAAATATCTTGCCATCTTAGCGGCCAAATACTTCCAGTTGTAGGTACAGCAGATAAGCTCCAATGTCTACGCCTTCCCATGATGTCCTACGATGATGCCGCTATGGATGACCCTAATTACTTCCAGATGGAGTAGTTCAAAGTGACCCATAAATGCCCCTGAAACCATAGTGCTTCATGCTTTACATATAACCCTTGGTAATATCCTCCTGATTCAACTTGCATTTGGTGAGGACCATAGCATATTTTGATGATAGAGACTGAGAAATGATGACTTTCCTGAACATACTATATTCCTCCATGCTCTCCAGAGCAGCAAGAACTGGCATGCTCGCTGGTGAGGGCAGTTGCCCAGATGCAATTTTAACAGGAGGGATTACCAAGTGGACGTTGTGCAACTTTAACTCCTTAGGATCAGGTGACAATGCAGGGTTTCAGCCAGAGCGTTAGCCAAACCATTCTTCTTGCATTTTTAGACTCATAGGAGAACACAACTTTGATCCAGGGTCTCACGCCATTGGGTTCTTGAGGGGTTAGGACATGAGGAGCGCGATAAAACAGTAGGGCATAGTGATCTGTTCATATGTCAAATGGCTAGGAAGAACCACGTTTGTGATGATGCCAATATGTTAGTGCCTCTACTACCGCCAGGTTTTCTTTGTAACAAACTGCATAATATGACTCAACCAGGGACAAATTCTGAGAAAAATATCCTATGGGATGCTCAACTCCATCTTGACCTCTCCTGCAAGAGTATGGCAGCGATGGCAAACTTGGAAGCATCTGTGGCCACTATGACTCCCTCTCAGGATCTATGTGATGGAGAAATGACGTGGGCAGTAGAATACACTTCACTGCTTGGAAGGCATCCTCTAGTGCAGGTGACCACAGAAAAACTTTGACATTACTACCTTATATAAAGGCGCTGCTAACTCAGAAAGACTTGGCGTAAACTTTTTCAGGAAGTTGCAAACCCCCAAAAATCTCCTCAACTCCTTAACTGGAGTTGGTGTGGTCCACTTGCTAATTGCCTTCTCCTTATCCAGATTTATCATTTGGCCTTAGGTGAAATGATGTTTCTTAGGATTAGATCTGGGACTTAAAAAATCGCATATCTTATTTTTAGGGCTAGTTTTGCCACCCTCAAATGAAAAACTACTTGACGCAGGTGGATTGCATGGGATGCTGTATCAGGGAAAAACACCAGAATGTCATCCATGTAGTCTACCGTACATAAGATCAATATTTTCCCTAAGGCTGCATTAATACGATGGTGGAAGATTGAAGGCGCATTTTGAGCCCAAAAGGTATGACCCAGATTTGGAAAATCCCCTTTCTAGTCCAGAATGCAGTGAGCCGCACCTGGCTTTTCTTGATGTGGTCTGATTGAAAACATCCAAGCAATCCAATTAAATGAAGACCTTGGCCTTCTCCACGTAGCAAGAAATTTGTGCATCCACTGGGACTA
>JAKSZP010016436.1:0-43108 GCA_022478985.1 Massospora cicadina | reverse complement strand
TTTCTTGGCCATCTTGAATTACTTAGTTTCTTTGGGTTGATTAGATTCACCCATTGTAGGAGGTTGATAACTCTGAAGAGTCTTTCTTTGGTCAAATTGAGAATCAGAAATATTAGTTTTAGCTTTCTCTATCTTATTAGACTGAGATATCAAATCTCAATCTAGAGTTTTTTGGTCGTCCTAGTTGTATCTCCAACAATGTCACTATGGATTCATGACATAAAGCATAAACTGAACACAGAGTGGGAATTTTGCCACAAATTACAAAAAGTTTTTAAGAGCTTAGGCAGGGGACGATAGATGGGCGGTGTCAGTGCTAAATGGTTAAAACGGAGTGGAGAATAGATGAACTTTTTTCTGAACAGACTGGCGAGGGAGGTAAGGGTGCAGTCAGTGGCAGGTCCAGTGAGGAATACTATGGATTGTCCAGCGAGTATCCTCTGGGGGCCACGGCAGTCCCTCCTCTCAATCCCACCTCTTCCTGGTCCATTACGGCGGATTTGCATCCATCCTCATGATCCTATTCTTGCACACAAGGGTATGTTCCCCTTGGCTGATCTGAAGCTATCCTATTTGTTCCCCAAGCCCAAATCATGGAGTTGGGTGGTTTTTTACATATCAAAAGTTGCCGCCCCTCAATCATGATAGGAACATGCACAGTATTTCAAAAATGTTTGAATTCGCCATGGAAGAATTATCAGATTAGCAGAAAGCTAAACTGTTGTTATATGCTCTAGATGTCAAGAGCACTGATCAGGTCACATGTTACCTTGGGAGTAGTGCATTAACGTATCATGAGGTGTAGAATTCTGTGCTCCATATGTTTGGGGGCATGGCAAAGATGGCGAAGTGCAAGGTTGATTCCCTGACAATACAGTTTCAAAATAACAGTCCTTAGTGAAGTTTGTAGAGCGGTTCATGTCTGAAGCTCATGTGTTAGTGGGAGCCAACATCTTAACCAACAAGGACGTGAGCATAGCAATGACAACGGTGATTAAACCTTATTGAGAACTGTATAAAGCTATGACCCACTTACTCCAAGAAGACGCATCTTTTACAAACTGTTAACTCTTTAATCCATCTCTTTTTCAACTTTAGTGCTCCCAACGCGGACTAGAAAGCCCCTACAATCGCCACCGCATCCCCATTGGGAAATGTATTGCAATGAACAAGTCATAATCTGTTGGGTAATACTCGCCCACTCAATATGCCAGCGGGTCCCTTTCTCCCTCCTTACGCACAACTGGCTTGTCCCCAGCCTAGTTATAATTCATCATTTAACTTCTGATCCGGACCTTTGAACGTGATCTATAAACAGGAGCCATTTATAAATGCTTGTTTCTCATGTGGCCAAAAAGGCCACTATGCGGCTAACTGCCCAGCAACCTACATGTTCATGCAGGTTCAACTGTCCTGAACGGACATGAAAAAGGTGAGTGGAGTATAGATGGGACAATCTACATCTGCTAATCCAAATTTTTATCCCTGACGACTCACATGACTCTCATTGCATTGGTCCCAGTACCCAACCTGATGACTTATTATATCAACAACTTCCTCGTGATATCTTGGCCTCAATTTAAGTGAACGACCATAACCCTTCAGGCTCTGAGTTCCGCCGAGATGTGCAGAAGCTGTATGCCTGAAAAATCCTTGGACAAAACGGCACAAGTGATGTTGAACCCTCAGAGTGCGTTGCCTCCCTAGTGTGGGTAAACGTTGAAATTCCAGTAGAAAAAATTGCCTAGGGGTATCATTAGGTCAGCGCTGGTATTGTCAATTTCCTTGGTAACAAAAAGCCCTTAATATTCAAGCAATTCTGCACCAATGGTTCTTATTACTCAGAATGTACCTACTGTGATATTTTTGTTCAGAACACAAAATCTGAGCTATTATAGATAGTGGTGCGCCAGTCAATATAATCTCCACCAAGCTCGTGACTAAGCTTCCGCTGAAGCCAAGTGGAACACAGAATAGTGTATGGGACTACCGGGGCGCAGAGTATTGTGTCAGATGGATCTTACAGTGCGATACCCTGAGGTTTGGCTCATTCAAGGCTATCACCCCCGTGGTGGCCCTGCCTAATAATAACTATGACATGTTGATTGGAGCTGCATTCATGCGGCGATTTGGGGCAGTGGTCAATATGGTGGAAGAAAAAATTAGTATCCTGGGACAACAGATCCTCATCTACTTTACCTTTAGTGGAGTCCTCAAGAATCCAATTATCTCCAGTCAAATCAATATGGCGTACATTGGCGTGGTGATTACTGTTTGATATCCGCAGATTAAGTGGAGGACCAGAACCCTCCCTAACCAGATCTATGAGTATAACAATATTCTTCTACAAGCTGCGAGCGCTTTAAGCATACCTTCTGAACATCAGGTCAAATAAGGATGGAGCTTAAAATAGACATCCCAGAAGGGTTATATGGGTATATTATAGGGCCCTACCAGCAACCCTGGCTCAACCCCATGTGGCCTGGGTTACTGTTACCAGGGCATGGGGAAGTGAAAGTATTAATAGTGAGCCTACAGAAGGAGTCCATGACGGTCCAAAGGCTCCAATTGGTGGCTTATATACACTTGACCCCTATTGATTAGGTTCATAATCTTCATAGTTTGGTTCTTGGGAGGATCTTGACCTACTAGTAAAGTCCCCATTTGGCGTAATGACAGTGGTTCGCTGGAGGCTTTGACTGGGGTGTCAGAGGAACATAAGATATGATGATGGCGCTTTTTGAAAAATACCAAGGAACTTTTGCATCCACCAACCATAATTTGGAATTTGCGCGGGGGGTTATGCATTGGGTGGACATGGGTGATCACCACCCATTTGTTCACATCTTACTTGATGCTCAAAAGCTGCAGAGGAAGTTGTCTCTGATGAGGTAGACTAATCAATCGAACAGTGGATGTTAGAGCCATCCAAGAGTCCATGTGCATCGCTAGTGTTAATTGTTAAGTGAAATTTGGCTACAATTGGGTGGTCATTGACTACTGGAAGCTTAATAACGTAATGAAGAAGGATTCTACCCCTCCCGCAGATTAAAACACTTTAGATTGACTGGGAGGGGCTAACTATGTCTCTGCTTATATCTGATACTGGGGTATTGCCAATTGAGTTTCCAGCGGCAGAACGGGATAAATGCGCTATAATCACTTTGAAGGGGTTGTTCCAACCTACTCATATGCTGTTAAGATTTTTGCCCATATTCCCAGCCTGCTAGATTACCTGGTATCGCTAGGGGAAGAATTCCCTAAAGCGAAGTGAATTGTAAAATTGGTTAACCCAAATTTCAGAAGAACTACGTTTGGGGGATTTTAGGATATTTTTCTGGTTGTATCAATTGAGAATTAATCCGGATGAATACCTAATATCTCATTGGGCGGAGCGGCCAATGAAATAGGGGCATCTAATAGTGATTAACTATCATTTGTACCAATTGAGATCAGTCAGGTTTTATCACTGACTGATTGGGTTTGTTTAATGAGTTGCGAGGCGAGTGATGCCACCTGCAACTAGCGAATCAATCAGTTGGTGAAGTGACCTGCCATAATGGGTAAAAAGTCCCATTACCAAAGCAGGTTGCTAGCCAATTATGGTTGATTTGCTTACATCGAGAGGAAACGTTAGGGACACATTTCTGACTCTTTCCATTTAAGGTCTTGAGGATGTCCAACGTTGGAATCCTAGCCAGGATGGGGAAGACCATTGCTGCTGAGATGAGGAAGGGTTCAATGGCAATGGCTGCCGTTTCATCAAAGAGGTGTCAACTGAGGGTTAGACAGCCAAATCCCCTAATAATTCCCTAGGATTCACTCTAATAAAGAAAAGATAGAGATGAAACATAGTTAAAAACACATATACACTAATACATTACTATATAACATTATTAGTTTTATTGTAGATTTGGTAATAGTTAGATTATCAGCATCTAGCGTGAAGATTCCATCTCAAGGATATTATTGCATAAGGCAATAATTGCTAGACTCTCAGAGAAGAGTAGAGATCTGAGTGGGGATCTAGAGATGAAGGGAACCACGGCTAAGGGATTGCTGCTGACTGTGTGTTGGGCCAAAGGAGACTGCCATCAGAGGATCTTAATGAAGATTGAGTGGACAGGATTACAAGGAACGAATCCCTACAAGTACAATATCAAGTATTAATCAGAAATACCGGCCAAAGCGTTATGCCTGAAAATAATTCAAACTCAACTATGGATAATAGTCATCCTACTATTATCAGATTATATATATATTCTTACAACGCGAGGTGCATGAGGGAATTAAACCTGTGCAGTAAAAAGATTACTAGGGCTGACCTCCAATAATCAACCCAATGGAGTAAATTTTTACATATGCCCCAAGTGTTATGTAATGCCCTGGCTACGTTTTACCAGGCTATGGACAATACCTTGGGTGATTTAAGGATGACCTGTGTTTTAGTCTACCTCAACAATACCAATGTGTTCACTCAGACGTTCATGGAACATATGGACCGATTGGAACAAGCTTTCCGCCATCTTGCTGACGTTAAAATCTAGCTCAAGCCTCAGAAGTGTCATCTTTTCAAGGAACAATTTTAATACCTCAGGTTCGTGGTAGATTCAAAAGGGCTTAAATCTCAGCCAGTGAAGGTGGAAGCTATAAGTAGGATACTCAGTCTTACAATAAGCAAGATACCCAAGTGTTCTTGGGGATTATTAGTTACTACCGGTAATTAATCCTAATATCTGTTGTATTGGGGCATCGCTCTTTGAGTCATTAAAGAAGAACGCCACCTATGACTGGACTGAACGATGTCAAAAGATTTTTGGATGTCTTGTGGATCGCGTTGGCAAGTATGTCAGTTTTGCAATATCAAATTTAAAAAAGTAATACATAGTATAAATGGATGCATCACTTTGCGCTGTTGGGGAAGTATTATCCCAGAAGGATAATGACGGCGTAGAGCACCCTGTCACATTTTTAGCTAAAGTTTAAATTTTCATAAAAGGAATTGCATCATGACTGAGTGAGAGTGCTTAGCAGTGATATATGCATATAAACAGTTCCAGGTATACTTTCACAGGTGAAATGCCAATTAGTAACTGACCTTGCAATCTTGCGTTGGCTTCAGAATCTATGGGAACCTGAAGGACGTCTCATGTGATGGGACTTGAAGCTCCAAGCATATAACTTTGAGATATTACTTTAGCTAGGGGCAAAGCGACAGAATGCCAAATGTCTCTCATTGTCATCAATGGTTGCCATTATACATATTTTTCTGACATCATGTATGAGATTATTGTGAGCATATATCATGATGAGCCTCCTAAGTTGATCAAAGTGCTAGATGGGCTTAGATGGGATACCTTCTTGCGCCATGAGGAATTATATAAGCAAATTAGAAAATCAACGTTGAGCTTCACAAAACCCTCCGCAAGGTCAGCAATAATCTTTGATGCACATAGGTCTGTAGGTCATGGAGGGTTGCGGAAAATGCTGGAGTTCTTGTGATCCCATTACTATTTGGAGAGTATGCACTACGATGTGCTTGAGATGGTTGCTTTTTGTCACCAGTGCAAATGGAGAAACCTTATCACAAGAAGACCACCTACCATCTGTTTAAGCCTCGTTTTGCATGAAATACTGACTCTCTTGATGTGGTGGGGCCTCTTCCAACTGGCACAAACCGCTCTAAGTATATAATAGTAACAATTGATCATTTGACAAGATGGGTGAAAGCAAGAGCGATTAATGATTTGAGGGCTGTTACCACCGCCAAGTTTATTATGAAGTGTGTCATACAGCGACATGGCTCTCTGCAATTTATCTTCATGGACAGCGGAACCAATTTATCATCGCATATTCTGATCAACTTTAACCAACTGATGGCAATCCGCAAGTCTTGACTACACCCTAGAACCCTTAATCTAATGGAATGGTTAAGCAGGTCAACGGAACATTGGTAAATATTGTCCGCAAGCTATAAAGGCTCAGCTCTCTGAATGGAGTAACCTCCTATCCAAAGCCATCTTTTCATATAATATCAGCTACCACTTGTCAACCGGCAAGAGTCCTTTCCAGTTGCTCTATGGTAGACATCCAGCTCTTCCCGCTCTGCTTTATTCCTGTGTGGAGGATACTGGGGGAGTAAAACCGCGGTGTTATTTGAACAATTTAATGGACATGCTGATAAAACTACAAATGGAAGCTTATTCTACTATCTTATCTAAGATGATTTGCAGTCAGGCAGCTGATCAAAGTAGATTTGGTGGACTCCCACAGTTTGCTGTATGAGATCATGTCTTGTTTTATGAACAACATGGATTTGGAAGAGGAACAAGCTCACTAACATCTGGACCAGACCGTTTGAAATAATTGAGAAGACTGATATAAATGCCTGCACCAATAAGGAACCCACAGGTGGTTGTATTATCAACTGAGTTCAGCTAAAGTTCTCTGAGCATACAATCAATAGGATCTTATCATTCAGTCAAGGGGGCGGGTAATGTCAAGTAATTGTTATGACTGGATGATAAGCTATATATCTGGCATATCATATTTATGAGTTAAGGTGAGCCTCAAGATTGAGCGGAAGATATATCAATGTGAAGCAAATTGATTGAGTACTGATAGTTTGGCGAATTGAGGGAATTCTGCCAAAGCTTTGATGAAAGATGAAACCCCTAAAATTAAAGGGAATAGAGAGTTACTAAGCTGAAGGATTGGTATCAACCAAGACAATTGAAGATTAATAGAAAACGAAATAATAGAGCGAAGAGGTTTTTAGTAGTGGAACGAAGAGGGAAAGTTAGCAGAAGTAGTCTGCAATCATTATATAATTTAATATTGTCAGTTGGGACAATAGCTTTGTATTTTATAAATTGTATGATTTTAAGATCAGCGATCTTATATTGTTTGTCTGTTGCTCAGAGGTTTGAAACCAATGCAATCAGCGTAGCTGATCTAAAAGATACCGCCAAAAGTTAACAACCACTATACATTCAAAATTCCAAGTCATTATTGGTACCTGGGCCCTGTTAACATCCCCTCCAGATGCCTGCTAGAAATCCGAGTCCTAGACAACCTGTCCACCAAGAAGGTGCTAACCTGCCCGAGAAATTTTAGATATTGCTTATGCCAAGTCTATATCAGTTTTGCTGGCTACCTTACTGACAAACCCAAGGTAGTAGGCCCAAGCAGTACCACCACCTATGTCCGCCTCCTACCAGTGAAGGGTGTTGACAACGTCTGTAGTTTTTTGGAGCCTAAGGGACTTTGGGTTGGAGACACACCTACCTGTGCCTTGGTCAACAACATTACTGGAAAGGATCTTACTGAAGACCAACAGCATAAAGTGCAAGAATTGTTAAAAGAGTATTTAGACCTATTTTCGGCCTCAACTTATGACTTCAGGAGAATGAATGAAGTCCTACATAATGTAGAGACTGGGGACGCTCCCCTTTCCAGTCCTGACCTTTTAAAAGAGGAAAATTGAAGAAGCCCAAGTGGTGGAGCTCATACAACTACTCAAAGCCAGACTCCTTGTGTCTTTTTGTAGCCTTTGGGCCTATTCTCTCCTGCTGGTTTTGAAGAAGAATGGAAGCTACCAGGTGTTGATGGACTATTGATGGCTCAACTTTATCACCAGAAGGACAGTTGTCCTCTGCCTTGAATTGATTACTCCCTATGATTGCTCTCCAGGTCACAGTACTTTTATGCAATGGACCTTGCCAGTGAATATGGGCAAGTGGAGATCCCCCTGAAGATTAAACCAAGTGAACACTCATAGCCAATGAAGGACTGTTTGAGCCCACGAGGATGCCCCAAAGCCTCTGTAATGCACAGTTACTTTCCAACGCGCCATGAATGGGATCCTTGGGTCTTGAAGCTGTCATGTGTCATCGTCTACCTAGACAACATCACTGTCTTCTCAAAAACTTTTGATTGACATGTGTGTCGGACATTTGCCTTCCAGGCTTTAGAATAAGAATGTCATGGGTAACAATTGGCCAAAAAAGAGGAAATTTTGGACATTTACAAGTATGCAATAATAAGGAGATTTATTTGACTGATAAGAATGATTTTATTGAACAAAAGACCCTGGACGATTCTCAGTGGAACCCTGAGAATCGGGGTAACACTATTTGAATACTAGATGGGCAATTAGAACAAATTCAGGCAATTAAATTGCCCCAAACATGCAAGGGAACATGGGGAGTTGATTGGCAGTTTCTCCCCCTGCCATGGCCAATTCCCTTCAAAAACCTAAGTGGGGACCACCCCCTTTTTATAGGCGTGGCGGAGGTGCCCCAAGGTGAAATAATTTTAGCTAATGAGGATTGGCTAAAATTTTTTAATTTGTTACCCCATGGGTACATCTGTCCAAAAAAACTCCTCATCTGTCGTTCAGCCAAAGTGAAGTGAGTTTTCTGAGCTTCATTATCTGTATTCACATATTTCCTTATTCAGACTGTAACTTGCCATTACAAACTTATAATTGAATTCCCTTCAACCCTTGATACAGTTTATTTATTGACCAGTCGGATACTGAGAGGGTTCGTTTTTTCCTAACCCTTACAACACTAATAGAACTATTTCTAAACTCAAATTTCTAGCTTTATTTGTTTAATTTCCTTTATTATACTCAGTGGTTTACTTCCGCTATTTGTTGGAGATTTAGGCATTAAACGAACTAGAGAGCTTAAAACCCCCTAAAATCCAACAATAATAAACATTTTAGGTAAGTTTTTAATTGGTTTTGGAAGGCTTTTATAGAGCTCAAACCTTAAAAGTACTTTTTCTTTTAGTGATAAATGGAGTTTCGTGGACACAAATTTTCAAAGGTTGGCATACAGCTCATATTTTTCAAAGTTTCCGCCATAGAAAAGATGTCTCGCCCATAGAGCTTAAGGGATATCCAGGTTTTCCTTTGCATGATGGGCTATCTTCACCACTTTATCCCTCAATTGGATGACCTAGCTGAGCCTTTAAATTACTTCTACAGAAAATGTGCCGTTTTAATGGCGGTCAAAACTAGAACAAGTTTACAATTTGTTAAGGACCGCTCTATGTACTAAACACATTTTAGTCCACCCACGTTTTGATCAACCCTTCTTGTTGTTCACAAATATGAGCTATATTGCCTTCAGGGATATCCTAGCCCAGCATGACGAAAATCAGGCTGACCACCCAAAGACTATTTTAGAAAGACTTTGTGTAAGGCTTAATGGAACTGCAGAATTACCAAGAGGGAATACCTGGCTATCTTTCAAGCCACCAAACTTTTTGGACATACCTCTATGGTACAACTTTACATCATCACCGACCATTTCTCGCTCTGGTGGCTCCAACAGATGAGTGGCCTGGATGTCCATTTGGCCATATGGGCCTTATGACTGCAGAGCTATGATTTTACCATTGTTCATTGCGTGGGCGCAATCCACCAAAACGCTGATGGCCTCTCCAGGATGCCAGTGCTAGCAGCTATGATCCCCAAGGAGGACCAACAGTATGATTTAATTGGTTGACCAGAGCTTTTGGGTTTTAGAAACTCCTGAGGTCCAATCTGAGCTCTAAATGATGACCTGAGACACTCAAATCAAGGATGGGCTGCTCTACAAGAAGGTCAATAAGTAATGGCCATCTTATCTTCTATTTCTTCTCATACTGACGTTATCCTAGAGGGCTATATTACTGTGGGACATGGGGTAGAAAAGAAGACTCACAATTGGTTGAAGACACAATGTTACTGGGACTAAATAGTGGAGACCATTCAAGAGGTCTTGGAGGTATGTATGTTTTGCTGATCTAAGACTGAGTCAGTCCTTGATATTAACAATTAGTCATCAGCCCGACAGGACACTTCAGCTTCATTAGCATCTATGTGATAGGCCTTCTTCCCATTGGATTACATGGTCATAAATATATCCTCCTAGCCATATCCATCTTAGAAAATGGGTCAAAGCAATTTTTTATTTATTTAACCGAGGCAAGCCAACCAGGGGACGGGCATTACCATATATGTGTGTAAAACGAAGAAAGATAAACTTGGGCACCCCGGGGTACACAAGTTACCCCTGTTGCCAGCGGGACTGCCAGGTATGGGTGGTTGGTGCACTACTCCAAGGGGGTTTCCCCTGCTATGGAGCAGGTGTGAAGGAAGGGGTCTGTGTGTAGGAACCAGAGTGGGAACCACGATTCTATGAGCGCATTTTGCCTTGGACTCATATATCCATAGAGCCAGGCTTGGAAGTGCTCCAATAAGTGGACGTGGAACCTGTTGATAACCCCATTAATTGTTGGGACTGTGCCCCTGAACGCATCTAATGCAATGATGTGGATTGTCCACATTGCAATGGGTATCATTAGGGAATAGAGGGTAGATGGGATTGGTGACTCAATATGGAGCGCGAGGAGGCTCTTTGATATAGAAAATTCCTGCTTGTTTTGGATCTTAAGCAGGCGCGCGACTTCCTTCCATATGGCTTTGGATGGGGGGCATGTTTCTAGGTGGTGATGTAAGGAGCCCTCCCCTCCACATACTGCGCAGGTTGTGTGAAGGGAATTGGAGCAGTCCGCCATCCTATAGGTCCTTCTCAGACAGCGCCAGGAGTTGGCTCTTATTCTCGGCTGTAGGAGTGGGTGGTGCATCATTTTCCACACTGCCTTCTGTGTGGTTAAGTCGTAGGGGATGTCCAACACATCTAGGTATTCGATTCTAGCAATGGTTGGGGTTGTAACAAGCATGTCTCTCTGGGGGTGGTTTTCTGGATTTCTTAATTTGAAGTGGGGGCTGGGTCATCCCCTTCCCTGCACAGTGCCTGTGTTCTCTACGGTCCAACCCATGTGGCGGATGGTTTGGAGGATGCTTTTAAAGTGAGGGGAGGTTCCATGCGGACCTGTTGCGGTAGGGTGTTTAGCATGGTATGATAATAGTCTGGGTGGGCTATGTGGGTTGGTTAATTTGAGCGCCTGTGCGAAGTTAGTCCTCACTGCCCTGTACCAGTGTTGTTGTGGGAGGTCTGGGGCAAGGACTTCCTTTATCCAGATTCACAGGATGCGGTTGGCATGGCTCTTAAAATCTATTAGTCCCACGCCTACGCTTGAGCATGGGCCGAAGAGTGTTTCCATCTGTATGGGAGGGTGGGAGCCGGGCCATAGCCAGCCCTGGATGAGCGCGAGGATTGAAGTTATGAAGTAGGTGAGAAGGCGATCGCGTGGCAGGGTACCATAGTATTGGGAGGATGAGTGAATTATTAAATGTTACTCGCCCTGTTAGTCCTGGGATCTTTCCTTGAGGGAGGCGACGCGGGTGGATATCTATTGTAGCAAGTTTCTTTCCATTCTCTCATTGGCATATCCCCCTGTTTCCAGCCATATCCCAAGGTGGCAGAAAGAAGTGGTGGTGGGAGGTGATGCAAAGGGTAAGATGAGTGGGTTTTTCCTTTGTATGGGGATATGAGGTTCTGGTGTTGTAGCCCAGTTGTTAGTGTACTTGCCTAAGAGATTGATTTCTGTTTTCCTTTTTTTGTGTGATGCGTTGCTCGCCATGTAGTATTCCTCTAGGGTGCGTTCCAGCTGTTGGGCATCATCATTGTTAGCTATACCTGCCACGCAGTCATCCGCAAAGGCCAGTATCTTGACTGTTGGCTGTCCTTGTGCAGTTATGCCCATGAGACGTGAGTCAGTTATGCGGAGGAGTGGGTTAAAACTGAAATTATACAGCAGTGGGCTGAGGGGATCCCCTTGTTTGAGCACTCTGTGTGGTGTGATCTTGTTAGTTAGGAAGCCAGAGCCGCATACAGCCATGGTTGCAGATTCTGTGAGGAGCATCTCCCAGTAATGAATCTGGGTGGATGTTTGAAAGCGTGTAGGCATTCCTTTAGGCATGGCCAGCTAACGCGGTCATATGCCTTTTCCTGGTCTAGGAAGACTAGGGCTCCAGTTGCTTTGGACTGACATATGTTTGCAACAGAGTGTATGTTGTTCCAGATTAAAAGCCCTAGTACAAACCCAAACTGGTTGGTTGTCTGGACGTCAGAGGCAATTGCGCCGAATCTGGCTGCTAAAATTTTTGTTAGAATATTTGTGTCAGTATTAGATAGTGCAATTGGACGCCAGTTGGCCAGGTCCAATTTGTCACCCTTTTTATATAAGGTTATGACATATGATTCATGGCCTCCAGGTAGGAGGCGTGTTTCCAGTAAGCACTGATTCATAGATGCCAATAGGATGGGGGCAATTTGTTGAAAATATTTTTTGTAAAATTCGTAGGGTACCCCATCAGGCCCTAGGCATTTCCTACGTGGTGCACCGCGGATTGTATCCCAAAGCTCCTCCCATGTAATCAGGTTTAGATTATTGAAATTTGGCGGTGTGCTTTGTATCCCAGCGTTTTGTAAAATCTTTTGATTTTTTGTGGGTCTGTCAGTGTACTGTGGTATAATTCAGTGTAATAACAGTGTACTTCCGCATTGACATCCTCAGGGTCAGTTGCAACAATGTCATTGGTCTTGTGGACCTGTGTGCATGCATGCTGGTTGCTGCGGGAGTAAAATTGGTGGAAGAAATATGTTGAGCAGGTTTTGCCTTCCTTTATGAACTTACCTTTGTTTGATACTTTGATTCTGTGTTGGTGTTCAAAGATGAGGGTGTTTAGTTGGGCGGATATTTCCGCCCATTTGCGTCCCCATTTGGGGCTATAGCTAGATCTTGGGGTAATTAGCTCAAGGTGGTCCAGTTCCGCCAAGCTACGCTTGATTGTGGCTGTGTCAGTGGTGTACTTATGTGATGCTAGATGTCAGGTTTTGTAGATTAGTTCCTTTTTAAAATTTGCCCATGTTACAGTGGGATCTGAAGTGAATGGGGCTGTGAATTCTGGGTTTGTAGCCTCATGTTCGACCCAGTTGAAAATTTTGGGTAATTTTATGTTTTCTGGGTGAAGCTTTCTCCAAGGTGACACCTATGTGTGGGTTCAGGTTGGTGATAGCTGCACCGTAACAAGTTGGTGGTAAGAGAAATTGACTTTTTTTTGTTGTAAATTTGGAAAATATTGAATATTGGGATTGTGGGATGAGGATGTGATTGATGCGGCTCATTGATATGAGCGCTCCCTCACATATGTTGGGCCATGCTATGTGGGGAAGGAGTGGTGAACCGGGGGAGGGCATCCTGTAGGCTAAGTGATGCCTTCATTGTGCAGAATCTGATGTTCCCCAGTAGGTATCCCCAGGGGTTAGGCCATCGGTCCATGTCAGGGTTATCCCAGCAGTTAAAGTCGCCCTACAGGATAGTATCTGGTGGGAGGGTGAGAGTTGGAACAGTTTTGAGAAATTGTTTTCTCTCATTTGCGGTACATGGTGCATAGATGCATGCTATCGAGATTGTTTCCTCTTGGTATGTGATTGTTGCTACCAAGACATGACCATGAAGGTATTAAGATAAATTTGAAATTTTAAATTTTTTGTTATTTCGGATGATCACCCCACAGTGGGACGTCCATACTGATTGTGATGGTGAGACCCTAGCTGACCAGGATCCTTCTTCCCCTTGTAAACAGTGGGTTTCTTAAATGGCCAAGATGTCTACAAGGAGTTTTCGCAGGAAATCCAGCTTTTTGGCTTGGGACGTTTGAGCCCTGGCTCCCACAATGTTTAGTGTCCCTATTGATACTGAGGTGCCCGCGGCGCCTCAGGAGTGGTTGGGAGGACCCTCTGGCCCTATCCCACCATGGCTCATTTTGGCCATGCTCCGCGTCTGTACTCCAACTCTTTCAGTGATATTGTCAGTTCCCTTGATCTGACCCAATTTTTCGCGGGAATTGTGGTTTTTTGGATTTTCATTATCTTTTCCCGCACGTGTCTCATGATGGTTCAATGCAGGGTACTGATTGGGTTCTGTAATTTTAGGGTTCAAATTTGGAGAATTGTGCACCGCATCTTCATCCATATTGTGGCTGAATTGTTCCTCAATGTGTGCATTATTGATGTCACTTGGTGACTCAGTTGAGTTGCTGTGAAAAATTTTCAACCTGGGCATATTGTTCTGATTGGTTGGCTCGGTGTATATCCAAAATATCCTCCCAAATTTGTCTGGGGTTGATAGATGATTCCGCGTGCACCACCGCTTTGGCCGCTGCCCGCTTGTGGGCTTTTTGTGCTGCTTTGCGTTGTTTGTTTGTAACTGGGTCCATGATGAAGTAAAGTCCATATTCACCCCAGTGGAATGGGTCATGACTGTCGGTCATTCTGGCGAAGTTTTTGTTACTTTTGTCCATGCTTCCTCACAGTAGTCTGCTTCCATTAAGCCCTGCTCCACGGGGCATGCATGTTCTTTGTGTCCTAATGAACCGCAGTGGTTGCATATAGGTGGTGCACGTTCCAGTATAACTCAGGATGCGGATGACTGTCCCCATCTGCAAAGTGTAACTCTGATGTGTGGGGGATTCTTGATAAGTCATCTTACACTTCAGGGAACGGGTTGATCATGGCGATAGCTTTGCCTGTGAACAGGGTGGGCATCAAGCGAAATCTTTGTAAATTAAGTAGCATAATTTCTCCGTAGGCTATGAGGCCTTTGCGGAGCTCCTCCTCAATTACCTTATGAGGAAGGTTGGTAGGGAGTGAGTCAAATGAAATAAACAAAGTTTTCGCTTTGTTCCATCTGGTGCACGCGGTGCACACTATTTTTTGCCCTCAGGGAAGGAAATTTCGATGCAGACTTTTGATGTGGCATCAGCTTCATCAGCTGTTTTGAAACCAATATCAATTCAGCCATGGCCCATGTTGCTGGTGGCAATATATACCGCGTGAGGGAAAAGAGAGGGCTGTGCCTCACATGTTTTCTCCCACAGGGTGGGGACTCATCCCCAAGGAAGAGTCAGAGCCCATTTCCACCTTTGAAAGGGGTTGGTTGCATTGGATGTACATGTACTGATCTTGTTTTATAGTAAACATCATAAACCCGGACAGTGTCTGAGTTTGTGGTTTCTTGGCGGATTGGGTTCCTGGTCCCCCTCCAGGGCGTTGCTTGCACTTGGGTGCACTGTTTAGCGCACCGCTTGATGTGACGCTCGCCCAGGTTGTATTGGATTTAATATTAAAGTCGCCCATCTCTCTTGTGTGATTATCAAAATTGCTGTTTAAATCAAACCATAGTAACTAAAGTGATTGTTATGGGAAAGAAAAGCCCGGGTCAAAGCAATTTTAGTTCATGCTTTTACTTCAAAAGCCACGTCTATTTTCCTTATTTAATCTGTTTTCACCCAGCATGGATGCCTACAAATCTTACTTTAAGAAAATGGGCAAATTTTTTTAGGAAGCCAAGAACTTACTTCACTTTTTGGCACTAACCAAAGATTCGCCGCCCCTTACAACCCATTAACCAATGGGGCTGTGTATTTTGCTAATGGAACCCTTGTCTTTTTTATGGAAGATGACCGCCTCCAACCCTGCTCACTGGAATAATTATCTACCCAGACTGTTGCTTGCCTGCCTAATAAAGTTATCACTAAGTCCTTAAAATGTCCCCCCTTTGAATCTCTATATGGACATGCTCACCGGCTCCCAAATTTCATATAGCCTTTGCTTAAAACCTCCATTCCTGAGAACTCCAATCTAACTATGAGGGCCTTAGCCAGTGAAATTGTCCAACTTCAAGCCCTAGCCACACAATGCATTGTTACCACTACTAAAAGGGAAATATCCCGATTTATAGTCAGCTGACCCTCTTTACCCTTTTTTCAATTAGGTGACCTCGTTCTCTTCTATCACCATCAATCCAAAGGTCGACAGAATCATCTTGACGTTCTTTGGTTTTGACCTTATAAGTTAATTCACAAGTTGAACTATGAGTAAACCATTGCCTATGTCAATCAGAGGACAGAGGAATTTAAGTGCATGTCCAGTTCCTCCAGCCCTAAGCCCCTCTGAAAAATCTTGATGGGGGCGTTGTTGGGATTTGAGATAATGAGCAAGCCAAAATCCTGCTCCTGATTAAACTCAACTGATTGACTCTTGAACCAGTGCAAATGAAACTCTATCCTGAAGGCATAAAACTAGATTTGATCAGGAAGCTCATGCGTATGAGAATTGATGGAATCACATCCAGGAATCCCGTTCCACTTCCTGAATCATGAGAGGTGATGCTCCCACTCATGTGGTCATGAGGACGACGCAATACAATGAGGGCACCATCCAGATGGTTGATCTGGAAAGCAGTAAAAGATATTGATATCTCGGGGCCATGAAGGTCCCTGAGGCACCATGTCCTCATGCGCCCTATAAATACTAACGCTTTCTAACACAATAAGTTAGTCTATATTTTATCAATTTTTTCGTTTTTTGACATCTCCACTAACTTTCACCTTTGAGCCCAATATCATAATTTGGCTAAAGTCAAGCTAACAGTTATGTTGAGACATACTATTAATATTTCATGTAAATTTAAAGGCTAGGACTGTTATAATTTAGCGATATTGTTGAGATTCACCGGGGGAATTAGTGCAGGGTTTAGCCCACTAACAACGGACAGATGATTTAAAGATCGTCATATCTCAAAACAAATGGAAATAATAAAAATAAAATATGAAGCACTTGCCTCAATGATATCCTTTACTTATATACTATAATTTAGCAGACTCTTCTGCTCTGCTCATACCTTCTTCCTAATAGCAATCCTCTTTTTCAAACTTCTCGTCTTGCTTATATATCAGCGACTTTGGTCTATACCAACTCTTTTGCTTAGACTATTCGTTTCTGCCATTTTCTTATTGATTATGGCAGAGTAAACTATTCCTAAATTCACAATTGCCTTGGTTTGGTACAATATACTAAATTTTTGTCATATGACACCACTAACTTATCACCTGATTTTGAGGTGTTCCAATAAATACCTGTCTGAAGCTTAGTAGCATTCTATCGCCTTATGTCAAGGCGTTCTCACCAAAATTATATACTACTCAGTTTAGACAATCTCACCCAATACTGCCATATTTACTTAGGACTTATTGTCCAGTCATATCAGAATGTCAACATTACCCCCTTGACTGGATGATATTCTCCTATTGTTTACACACCTGAAGGAACTTCGCGTGCACTCAGTTGATGATCTGACTGCTAGTGGGGTCCTTGATAATATAGGAGTCAACACCTGTATTCTTGATTATTTCAAGAGGATCAATTCAGATGCTGGCCAATTTGTGCTTCCAACTGAACCCATATTGGTCATGGAATAGAAATATATCCCCATCATTAAACTGAGCTATCTCTACGCCATACCTGATTGGCAGCTTGATTCTTTATCTTCTTGGCTAAGCTGAACAAGTATGCTTCAGTTTGCAACTTAATTAATGAGTTTGCTAAGTTAGTCAAGTAATGTTGGGGATCCATTCTGCCAGAATCTTCCACGCAGGAATAGAGCAGTGCCAGAAAGCTGGGTGTCATCCATAAAAGATACTGAAGGGACCTTTCCCCGTGGCAAACTGATAGCTAATTTTGTAAGATGAGATGGCGGTGGAAAGGAGGGATCTCCAATTTGAAGGTCGATCTTTCAATTTATGAAGTATGTTCACCAAAGTCCCATTAACTCGCTTGACCATCACATTAGAAGCGGGTATTATATGGGGTCATCAAAACCCTGTAGTTGTCCATCAGCTCGTTTATCTTGGGGAGAATGTGGGAGGTGAAGTTAGTCCTGTTATTGGTAAGTATGAACTGAAGGGCATCTATATCGCTAAATAATGCATTCCATGATGAACTTAACCACTTTGACAGCCCCAAATCCTTAATCGCCCGTGCTTCTACCCACTTGGTCAAGTGGCCAATCGCCACCAGAAGGTATTTGGATCCATTAGCCCCCATTGGCAGAGGGCCAACGATATCAAGAGAAATGGTATGTCAAGCAAAATGTGGTTTCAATAACTGGTATGAAGTCTTCTTGTGGAACAGTTTTTACTTGGCATTGGCGGCAGCAGGCAATGACTTCAAGCACATCAAAGCTCATGCTCCTTTAATAATACTGATGACTCAATAATTCCAGCGTCTTGCACACTCCATCATGTCTGACGGCCTTATGTGCACTCATGATAATGCTAGGCCGTGTTAAGGGTCGCTGGAAGTTCACTGTAGAGTCTCCAATTCATTTGTACTGTTTGCCATTCTTATGAAACGTATTTGCCCTTATTCCATCTAGAACCCTGATGATTGAGGCGGTTCATCATTAAATTTCCCGCTGATCATTTTATTGTACATTATGTCGCTCAGATCCAACATAACTGCAATTGTTGTTATTCTCAATAAGCAATCTGCATTTTGGTGTTTTACTCCAAGTCAGTGGAGGATCTTGAAGTCATAAGCCTGTAGTTTGAAAGCCCATTGGGATAGACGCAATTCAATCTCCTTGAGATTCTGCAATTGGCGTAATGAAGCATGATCCATTATGACTTCGAACTTCACTCCATTCAAGTAGACCCTAAATTGCTTGTTATAAAATCAGCGGTATTTAAGAGATACACTGAAGGATTTTGCACAGGGTTCAATCCAATGAGCAATTAGGACCAACAATGTGATGATCGTCATCCTTAATACAACAGAATAAACTTCAAATAAATATGGAGCACTCGCTCCCACAACTCTCTTTTATTTAGAAAATTAATACACCGGATTCTCACTGTTCCGCTTACTCTAAACTACCAACAACTCCCCCTTCTCAATCATTTCATCTCGCCTATATTGTAGCAACTTCAGATGATAAAGCTTCCATGGCTTAGTAATTTAACTCTCCATATCTCATTGTTCTGGATACTCTTCAATTGTTAGTTTCATGATCACCTAATTTGAGGCAATTTCCCAACAACCCAATATTGCCTCATCCTGAGGTGCTCAAATAATCATTACTCATATTTAACTCAGCGGATCCTATCCATTCCGCCATAACAACTTAGGGCTTGTGGGATCCGCTGACGGATGCCACAAATATTTTGTTTATAGTCAGAAATTTACTTTTTAATAAAGGTAATAGATAACGCTTTGTTTAAGTTTTTTATTGTCAAGCCGGCCAAACCAAAGAAGGTCCTTTTCTCATTACTAGTTTTTCCTATTTGAACTAGTTTAGATTTTGAGACCATGGGTATTCAAGGCAAAAGTATATGAAGCTGAGTCATCTAAATTAGGAAATATAGGCTTTTGGCCTATCAGATTGAAGATAAATATTTTTGAGGCAAAACTGGCCCATGTGTTAACAAATTGATGTATTGTATCCAATCACCAGCAAGTAAAATCTTCTCACCTTGGCGATGGTCAAACTCATGTGGTAATGATTGGTTAATTTGCACCCTATCATAATTGAGTAAAATCTTCTCACCTCAGCGGTGGTCAGACTCATGTGGTAATAATTGGTTAATTTGCATCCTATCATTGTCGAGTAAAATATTCTCACCTTGGCGGTGGTCAAACCTGTGTGGTAATGAACACCCCAAATTCATCCAAGAAGTTGAAGTAATCTTATTATTAGTTATTACCTTTTTAAGCTATTTTTGTTATAAATCATATTTTTCTGATAGTTAGGATTCCACCAAGAATCCGCCAAGGTCTTTTCACTGCTTGTACTCATATCATTGATAACCACAATATTATTTGATGATTGGGCAGGAGATGGGCCAATCATAATAGCAGATTTAGGAGCACTAATACTTCCAACATTCTTTTCCTTAAGTTGAGAAGGAGAATGTCTGAAATTGCCCCCCTCAAGAATGTTGGGAGGGGGTAGGGTCATAGGAAGTGGCCATGTACCCATTTTATGATAATTCCTATAGCCAAAGACTTTATAGAATACTCATTTCCTCTCTTATACATGATGGTAAATGGCCCCTCCCAGTTTGATCCAAGTCTGCCACTTTGGGGAGTATTGTGATTGTGGTAATCTAAAACCCTATCCGGCACTTGGTAAGAAAGTAGAGGAGCTCAGAGCTCATTGGCAACTTGGCCTTCTTTAGTGACCATTTTTGCGAGGTTGATACAATTTATAGGTAAGGTGGAAAGCAGGCACTCGTCCATGAAAGAGTATTCCTTCTTGCTGGGTTCTTCATGGGCTAGAACTAAGGGGACTTCATAATTGAACAATGACAAGAACCCTTGCTTCATATTGATAATTCCGTCATATTTAATCATAAACTGAGTACCTATAAGCATATTATAATTGTTATTATCCAAAGCCACTGCGGGGGCCAATAGGATAAGCTTCCCAATATGAATGGGAAGGGATGAGTAAGCACCCAGTGCGCGGGTGTTGTTAGGACCAGCGGTTCCAAAGTCTTGGTTGTACTCCAAATCAAGTGCAAGTTTGATCTTTTTTATCAACTTGGAGGAGATTACGTTCACTGGGGAGCCTGTATCTAAGATAGCCATCACCCAAACTTTTTGGATAACCACTTTGACCTTCATAAAGTATCCCCCCAAAAGGGGGTGATAGCGCTAAGACCTCCTTAAGATGGAAATTGGAGGTTAATTTGCACGCGGTCTCGGGGTAATTTTCCTGGATGGACTGCATGGTATGGCCATGCTGGATAGGGCGAATAAGGTGAGACAACACCTCATCTGCATTTCTGGTAGTATTTATAATGACTGGCTCCCCTAGAACTTGGCAGAGATACATCTCTTAAGGTATGGTGGCTTAATCCACTCCTCCAGCATTCAGGCGATCGGGGACTTCCACTTCAGCAGGTCCTCCTACAACATAATAGCCGACCTCATCCGTACCCCCTCAGAATCATCCCCTGGGGTATTAGTAACGCGAGGTACTGGCATAAGTTGTTTAGATGAGTCAGGCACATGAGATTTGTCAGAAATAGGTGTGCCTTTCCCTATGCTGACATTTCTTTTCCCTGTTCCTGTTCCTCAGCATAAAGGACAAATTAAGCTCAATAGGAGCTGATCAGCGTCGCTGGCTGTGTCAATAGTTTTCATACAACCTATAACTTGGCGGAGGTAAGTATCCTTTGGTATGGTAGTTTCATCTACTCCTTCAGCGTTTAGGCGATCAGGGACCTCCACTTCCGCGGAGCTCCCAATAAGTAGTACCCAACATTATCAAATATCCCTCAGAGTCAGCCTCAGGGGTATTATCAACCATGGGCAAGGTTGCAACTGAAATGGGGGAGACATCCATGAGAGGTGGGGTAATTAGCTTCGCTTTAACCGGCATTTTTACAACCCCAGTAGTTCTGGAGGATATACCCTTAGGGCGTGCACCTATTGAGTGAGCTGAAGAGGAAACCACAGCAGGGATCTCCGCTTTGCATGAACGAGGAATGTCCGTTTTAAGTTGCACCAAAGCAGCAGGTTTTTCAGGGAGAATAGGCACAGGTGGCCTCACTTCTAATGGTTCAATAGGCCGCAGCTCACCTAAATGAACATGGGAGACGCCTAACAAAGCCTCTTTTATATCACAGAAAGTTGTAAAGTGGCGTTTTAGTAATATGATATGCCTGATGAGAGAGGGTTGTGAAGCTAACCATTTTAATATGGCGGCGATAGCATCATCCATGGTAAGCAGGTTAGACGTAGCCAGCCTTTGAGCAGTGAGATAGAAACGCTCAACAAAACTAACGAGGGTTTCACCCCCATACATGGCAAGGCGCATGAAAGCTTGTTTTTCCCTGTATAAGCTCTGCTTGGATCTGATATCAGCCAAGAGGGCCTTCTTAACATCTGGCCAGATGTTCTGAGGATCCAGGTGAGGAACGATCAGCTCTTGGGCTTTGCGGCTTAAACAGGGAAGAATGTACTGAACTTTCTGTTTGTCAGTGGCGCCATCCATCGCAACTTCATAATGTACAGAAAGGAAGCAATGCTCCCTTCACCCGGGGTGTATCTTTCCTTTATAGGTAATTTAAATGTCCGTTGCTCTAACTTTTTAAGATGGGAGAAAGAGCTGGCTAATTGCCTCAAGAGAAAATAATCGTAATTCAGGAGAGTTACTCACGTTTACAGCCTCCATTGTTTTAATGCTTATTGAAGTATTCAGGGTGATCCCCTGTAGTGAGCACCAGTTTTTGGGATCTGCTGACAGATGCCACAAGTATTTTGTTTATGGTCAGAAATTTACTTTTTAATAAAAGTAATAGATAACGCTTTGTTAAAGTTTTTTATGTTTTTTATTGTTAAGCCAGGCCAAACCAAAGAACGTCCTTTCTCAATACTAGTTTTTCCTAATTAAAATAGTTCAGATTTTGAGACCATGGGTATTTGAGGCAAAAGTATATAAATCTGAGTCATCCAAATTAGGAAATATAGGCTTTCAGCCTATCAGATTGAAGAGAAATATTTTTGAGGCAAAACTGACCCGTGTGGTAACAAATTGATGTATTGTATCCAATCACCAGTGATTAAAATCTTCTCACATTGGCGGTGGTCAGAATCGTGTGGTAATGATTGGTTAATTTGCACCCTATCATTGTCAAGTAAAATCTTCTCACCTTGGCGGTGGTCAAACTCATGTGGTAATGATTGGTTAATTTGCATCCTATCATCATCAAGTAAAATCTTCTCACCTTGGCGGTGGTCAGACTCGTGTGGTAATGATTGATTAATTTGCACCCTATCATTGTTGAGTAATATCTTCTCACCTCAGAGGTTATCAAACCCATGTGGTTACAAACACCCCAGATTTACTAAGAAGTCAGAGTAATCCTATTATTAGTTATTACCTTTTTAAGCTGTTATTTGTTTTAAACCATATATTTTCTGATAGTTAGGATTCCACCGAGAATCCGCCAAGGTCTTTTTGCCATTTGTACTCATATCATTGATAACCACGATATTTTCAATGATAGGGCAGGATATGGGCCAATCATAATAGCAGATTTGGGAGCACAAATACTTCCAACATTCTTTTTCTTAAGTTGAGAAGGAGAATGTCCAACAGGGCTTATCTTCCAGTCATATCAGAATCATGACATTACCCCCCCCTTTGACTGGATGATAAGGCTCCTATTGCTTATATGCTGGAGGAACTTTGCATGCACTCAGCTGATGATCTGACCACTAGTGGGGTCCTTGATAGTATATGCTTCCATACCTGTTTTCTCAATAACTTTGAATGGACCAATCCATATACTGGCCAACTTGTGTTTCTGCCTGAAACCGTGTTGATTGTTGAATAGAACCATGTCCCCATCTTTGAACTGAGCTAACCCACTATGCCATACCTGATCATCAGCTTGAGTCTTAATCTCGTTGGCTAAACTGAACGAGTATGCTTCAGTTTGCAACTTGATTAAGGTGTCAGCAAGAGTCATCAAATAATGTTGGGGATTCATTCCACCAGTATCTTCAACACAGGTGTATAGCAGCGCCGGAAGGACAGGGTGTCAGCCATATAGTAATTGAAAGGGGCTCTTCCCTGTTGCAGAATGATAACTAATAATATAAGCAAAGATGGCGGTGGACAAAATGAAACTTCAATTTGAGGGTCGATCTGCTACTAATTTATGAGTATGTTCACTAAAGTCCCATTAACCCTCTCCACCATTCCATTAGACTCATGATAGTATGGGGTTGTCAAAAGCCCTTGGATGGCCATTAGCTTGTTAAGCTTTGGGAGGATGTGGGAAGTAAATTTAGTTCCATTATCAGTAAGGAGGAATTGGGGGCAGCCATGCCGCTGAATAATGAATTCCATTATGAATTTTGCCACTGTGACTGCCCCTAAGTCTCATATCACCCTGGCTTCAACCCCTGGGTCAAGTGGTCAATTGCCACCAAAATGTACTTTGACCAATTAGCCTCCGTTATTTGAGACCTGACAACTTCTAGGGAAACCGTATGCCAAGCAAAATGTGGCTTCATTAACTGGTATGAGGTCTTCTGGAGGAACAGCTTTTCCACTTGGCACTGGTGAAAGGAGGAGATAGTATCAAGCACATCGTGTTCATGCTTTCCCAGTAATACTGAGGCTGCAATAATTCCAATGTCTTGTGCACGCCACCATACCCAACGACCCTATGTGCTCTCATGATAACAGTTAGATGGGCGGAAGGTCTTGGGATATTCACAATAGTTTCCCCTATCTGCTTATACAATTCCCCTTTTTTCTGGAACGCATTGGCCCTTATTCCATCCAATAACTTGATGACTGGAGGCGGTTCATCGTTGTACTTCCCACTAAGCATATTATCGAACATAATATTACTCAGATCCTCCATAACTGCAATCATGGTTAACCTTGATAAACAATCGGCATTTTAATGTTTTACTCCGGGTCAGTGAAGAATTTTGAAATTGTATGCCTGCAGTTTAAAAGCCCATCATGCCAGACGCCCTTCCAGTTCTTTAAGAGCTTTGTAACCAGCGTAGCGAGGCATTATCCGTTACAATTTTGAATTTTACCCCATACAAATACACCTGAAATTGCTTATAGGCGTAGATCACCACCAAGCACTCCCGCTCAGTCATGTAATAATTGCGCTCTTGGCTGTTTAAACTACAACTACAGTATGCTATGGGGTGCTCTTCTCATTCGTCTTTTTGGGATAAGACTGCCCCTACAGCGGAAAGGGATGCATCATTCTGAACAATGAGCCCTTTTTTTAATTGGGATAGTGTAACACCGGCGCACTGGTCAACGCAGTTCAAAGCATATCAAAAGCGAGTTGCTGACGTTCTGTCCATTCAAGCATGGTGTCCTTTCTTAATAACTCAAACAGCGAACCTCCAATACAGCTGAAGTTGGTTATAAAGCGTTGGTAGTAACCAACCATCCCCAAAAAGACCTGTATATCCCGCTTGCTGTTGGGTGGAGTCATTTTTTGAATACCTTCCACCTTAACGGTTGTGGTCTCAACCCTATGGCATCAACCATGAACCCCAGGTACTCCAGCTGATTTTTAAAGAAATGGCATTTCAAGGGATTGATCTTGATTTTGGCCTCAGAGAGCTGGCAGAATACTTATTCTAAATGGTCAAGGTGTTCAGAGAAGGTTCAGGAGAAAACAATGATATTGTCAAGGTATAAAAGGACGTAAGACAGCTTTAAGTCCCTAGTATAGTGTCCATTGCCCGTTGAAACATAGCCAGGGCATTACACAGCCCTTGTGGCATCCAGGTTGGCTAAAAAGACCTTTGGACATTATTACAGCGCACTTCTCTTGTTCTGCCGGTGGCAACTCAATTTTCCAATGGCCCAAGATCAGGTCCATTTCTGAGAAAAAACAAGCTCCCCTAGCCAATCCAAAGCGTAGTCAATCCTTGGTAAGGGATATGACTCCTTTTTGGTGATGCTGTTGAGCATTTGGTAGTCAATTAATAAACGGTTAGTACCATCTTTCTTTTACAATAAGGACAGGGAAGCCCATGGACTCTTTGATGGTTCAAGCATCCCTTGCGCTAATAGCTTGTCAATTTTTCTCAGTTACAACTTCTTCCACCACCCTTGATTGGAGGATTGGCCTTGACCTAATGGGAGGATGATCTCCAGTGTCCAGCCTATGAACCACCCCCTGTGTGCATCCTAAATTATGGTCGTTGACAGTGAAAATCTCTTTATATTTTTAAAATAAAGCGACTACCCAATCCTTCTGTGGTTCCAACATCCCCATTAATTCATCGTGCGATACAACTGCCATTATACTGAGCTGTGTTTTGAAAGGCAGACCAAATTCCTCCAGAGACCTAAACTCATGAACCAAAAGAACCTCCTCAATGGGGATTAAGTGTAAGTACGTCACTATTTGGTGGCGGCAGATTTGCAGTGGTACCAGTTGTAGATTTGCAAGCAAAACTTTGATCTCCCCCTGCCCTGGTAATATAATGCCTGGGGCTACGTGAGGCTCAAACCGCGATTGCTGTATGGCCCAATAACTTCCCCATACATTCCATCTGGAACTTCAATCATCAAGTCAGTGCTCACTATACCTTGATGCCCGGATGGTATAGATATATGTCCAGCAGTTCTGAGTGGCAGCCCTTGATATTCATACACCTGTTGGAGAAGGGCTGAGTTTTGCCCTTTGACTGATGGTAGCTCACAGGGATTACTCTGTCGCTATAATCTAGATTGATATTCCCCGTATGCACCAGATCATTTGGCACTCCGCTGAAGGTGAAGTGAATTTGGATTAGCTAACCCAATATCTCAAAAGACTCGTTTTTCATATCAATGACAGCCCCATAGTGTCTCAAGAAGGCAGTTCCAATTAACAGATCATAATTGCTATTTGGTAACACTATAGCTGGGGCTACCATGACAATAGAACCAAACCGCAATGGAAGCACAAATATATGCTCCCTCAGAGGCCATGTTTCCACTCCAGCAGTGCCATATACCATCCGGTTTTCAACATCTGGTTTTAATTTCAACCTGGCCATCAATTTAGTGGAGACTATATCGACAGTGGAACTGGTATATATGATGGCATGGACTCAGGTCTTAGCTACGACCAGGTCGCAGTAAGTACATTCTGAGTTTGACATGTCTCAACTGTTTATAACATGGACATTTAAGGAGTCCCTGTTTCCAAGGAAACACGAAATACCCTCACCGATTCTGGGGTATTGTTTTATGATAGTTTTGACCGGAAGAGCGACACTTTCTGCTTGTAAGAAAGGTGCATCTAAAGAGGGGTCTAACTTTTCAGGGGAAACTTGGTTGAACATTTGGCAAGCATACAACTCGACCTGCATCTGAGACCCCTCTTCCACCATATCCGCAGACTGCACTTGTCAAAACATACACCCACCAACCAGCTGATGATATAAAACTGACTCATCGTATAAGGGAATTTCTGCTGAATATTCTAAAATGGGATCAGGTGGGACATTTGGGTTTTGTATAGCGGAGATAGAGAGTCCCATCTCTACTCTGCTCTGAACTTTCTCAGGCAGTACTGTTCCGGCTGTACACAAGAGACCTGTTGATTGGGGCATCATCATGCCAGATGCCCCTGTTGACTGCATTTGAAACAGCTGACCCCATAGGGCCAACATCCCTTCTAATGTGAAACATGCCACGTCGAGAGTAGGGCTGGAGGTGATCAGCATAAACAGGTTTAGGGCGATACTTGGGCCTGGGATGATAAGCAGATATGGGGCGGATGTTTAACTGCTGAGAGTAACTTGGTGGAATTTAAACTGGACTAGAAGAGCCCCCTAAGTAAGACAAATTGGCAGTTATAGCAGAAGGATTCCGCTCAGTATTAGTTGGAGGAAAGTTGGCTGTTATATGGCACAAAAACTGAATAATTTTAAGCAAGGGTACATCTTCATCCAACAGTGGGGTCATAACGTTATGTACCTCATGGTATAGCTTCACATAGAAAGTCATCGCAATACACACTTCAGATTCGCATAAAATTCTGGCCCCAATTAACATTTGAGCTTCCGCCATAAATTGCTCAGCAAATCCAGTGAGACTCTCCTTCCTCTGAAGCCTGATGGTCAAAATGTCAGCCTTCCGCTGTGACATCTTTGCAATTCCGCAAAACAACTGCAGCACCATCTCTTTGACTTCTTGGTATGTAATGGAACTGCCTGAAAGGTAACAGATGACTTGATCAGAACTTCCAACATTCAAGGAATATATAAGAGTTTCACTCTCTATCAATCCAAGACTCCTTCAGTTGAAATTTCAAATCGCTTAAAGAACCCATGAATATTCCCACCATGATTGAATGGAGGCAGCTTATTGCAGCAAACCTTCTGGAGCAGCTCATCTTGTTTTTTAAGCACAGTGTCCAACGCCAGTTTCAGCTCCACATAGGCAACTGACTCAGAGTTTTGGGTAGAATATTTTTAAAACAACATGGTGCAACATAGCTGGCAACTAAATTTTTATCATTTTGTAATTAATCAATGGGCCCACTGTAGTGAGCACCACTGTTATAAAATTGGCAGTATTCAAGAGATATGCTGAAGGATTATGCACAGGGTTCAACCCATTGAGCAATTAGGACCAATGATGTGATGATCGTCATTCTTGATACAACAGGATACACTATAAATAAATATGGATCACTTGCTCCCAAAACTCTCTTTTATTTAATTAAATCAATACAGCGGATTCTCGCTGTTCCGCTTACTCCTAACTACTAACAACCTCCCCTTCTCAATCATTTCATCTCGCCTATACTATAGTGACTTCAGATGATACCACTTCCATGGCTTAGTAATTTAATTCGCTGTATCCCATTGTTTCTGACAACTCTTCATTTGGTAATTTCATGATTGCTTAATTTGAGGTGATTTCCCAACAACCCAATATCACGTCATCTTGAGGCGCTCAAATAATCATTACTCATATTAAACTCGGCAGATCCTATCCATTCCGCCATAATGACTTAGGGCTTATCACCCAGTCATATCAAAATCGTGACATTGCTTATATGTTTAGATCACCACTAAGCACTCCCTCTTGATCATGGTACTTTGTTCTCATGGCTGATCAGGCTCTGTCTGCAGTACGCAATGGGGTGCTCCTCCCCCTCATGATTTTTTGAGATAGGACCGCCCTGATGGCAGAAAAAGATGCATCTGTCTGGACAATAAATTCTTTGTCAAACTTGGATAGCATGGCACTGACGCACTGACCAATGCCATCTAAAGGGTGTCAAAGGAGCACTGTTGGCATCCAATTAATTTGAACAAAGCGATTTTCTTTAGCAGCTTAAATAATGGTCCCCTGTTACAATTGAGGTTTAGGGATGAAGCATTGATATTAGCCCACCATCCCCAAGAATACTTGCATGTCCCACTAATGGTCGGCGAAGACATTTTCTGAATAGCTTTCACCTTGGCCAGTTGAGATTTAAGCCCTGTTACATCCACTACAAACTCTAGTACTCCAACTGGTTTTTGAAGAAGTGGCATTTATGGGGTTTGATCTTAGTGTTAGGCTCAGCAAGCCAGCGGAATACCTCCTCCAAATGGGTAAGGTGCTCCAAAAATATCTGAGAGAAGACATTAATATCATCAAGATACACAAGAATGCACAGCATCTTCAAGTTTCCAAAGATAGTGTCCCTCACCCATTGGAACGTACCTGGGCATTACACAGTCCTTGGGGCATATGGGTCGGTTTGAAAACCCCTTGGATGTGATAATGGCGCATTTCTCTTGTTCCATTGTGGGCAACTTGATTTTCCAATAGCCTGATATCAAAACTCATTGCTGAGAAATAGCAAGCTCCACCCAACCAATCCAGGGTATCGTCAATCTGTGGCAAGGAGTACAAGTCCTTTTTGGTTATACTGTTGAGCTTCTGGTAGTCTATCACTACTCAGTTGGTATATCTTCTTTTTGACAAAAATAATGGGTGAAGCCCACAGATTATTTGATGGTTTGAGAATCCCTTGCTCCAGAAGTTTTAATCTCCTCAATCACTAATTTTTCAGCTGCCCTTGATTGGCGGATTAACTGAGACCTGATGGGAAAATGATCCTCAGTGTCCAACCAATGGACCACCCCCATGCACACCCCAAATTATGGTCATCAACGGCGAATATCTCATTATATTTTAAATATAAAGCTATCTCCTGATCTTTCTGAACTTCTGATAACCCCATCAAACAATCTTGTGGTACCACCGCCAATACGCCAGGCTGTGGCTCAACGGGTAGACCAAATTCATCCAGTGACCTGAACATGCACCTGAAGGACCTCCTCAACTGGGGTCAAGTGTAAATATGCCAATATTTAATGCCAGCGGATTTGCATTGGTTCATGTTATAGATTCACAAGCAAAATCTTGATCTCCCCATGTCCCAAAAGTATAATGCCTGGAACCACGTGGGGCTCAAGCCACAATTGCTGATAAGGCACAATGACCTACCCATAGAGCCCGGCTGAAACTTCCACTCCATCTCAATTTTTAATATTACTTGGTGTCTGGAGAGGATGGATATAGGTCCAGCAGCTCTGAGATAAAGCCCTTGATATTCATATATCTGCTGGGGAAGGGCCTGGTCTTGCTCTTTAATCGATGGTAGCAAACTTGAACTACCCCATCACTGTATGCAAGGTTGATATGTCCCATGTGCACTGGATCCTTCAGCACTCAGCTGTAGGTAAAGTAAATTAAGATCCGCTGCCCAAAATTTGAAGGTCTCCGCCATCAGATCACAGACAGCCCTGAAGCGTTGCATGAAGGCAGTTCCAATCAGCAGGTCTTAATACTGTTTGGTAACACTATCGCTGGAGTTATAATGACAATTGACCCAAACTGCAGAGGTAGCGCACTTACACTCCCTTGGAGGCTGTGCTTTCCACTCCAGCAGTCACATACATCATTTGATGTTCTTCATCGTGTTTTAGCGTCAACACCGCCACCAACTTGGTTGAAACTATGTTGACTGGGGCGCCATTATCTATCTTTTCATATAATTGTTTTTTTCTACAAAAACTTCACGGTATGTACACTCATAATAAGAACTTTATTTGTTTAATATGTGGACATTCAAGGGATCTCTTTTCCCAAGGAATCTCATAATCCTTTCACCAACTTTAGGGTATTCTTTGCTAGTAGTGTCTACTGGGAGGGCGACTTTCACATCTTTCAAAGAAGGTGCATCTGAGGCTAGGTCCAGCTCATTTGAAGCAGCTTGGTCGAACATATAACAGGTGTATGGCTTTAATTGCCATGAGATCTTCTTCCGCTGCGTCCTTAGCTTGCGCCCATGTTAGTACGTTTACTCCTTTGACCAGCTGTTGGCATAAAAACCAGTCATCACATTGAGGGACTTCCGCTGGCATATACTACAATTGTTCAGGTGGGACGTTTGTGGTTGGGATAGCGGTTGTAGAAAGTCCCAACTCTACTCTGCTCCATCTTTTCCCTGGTAGTATTGATCTTGCTGTACATTGTGAACCTGACAGTTGGGGCAACTTTGTGCAAGATGACCAGGGCAAAAGCATTCAAAACATTTCACCCCATAGGGTCCGCGTGCTTAACTCTTATAAAGATGGCCCCAGCTGATAGTTTGCTTGTGGGTGATTGGAGTAACCAGGGCCAGGTCAATAGCTTGACTGCTGGCAATTGGCATGATTAGACTCAGGTTGATAGTTAGGCTGTTGGTAATTATCATAAGCAGGTCCAGGGTGGAAGTTGAACTGCTGGGGGTAACTCGGCCAACGGCACGGCACATAGTTATAATAAGGCTGGGGGTTACTCAGAGGAAGCTGAACAGGATGAGAGAGAATTCCCCTAATTAAGATTGTTGGGTAACAGCGGCTTCATTTTTCCGCTCATTATTAAGCGGAGGAAAGGTAGCGGATATCCAGTGAAAAAGACTGAACAATTTTGAGCATGGGCACGTCATCCTATAAAATAACAGTCATGACGTTGTAAAGCTCACAGTATAATTTCACCGTGGAGTTCATTGCAATGCACACATCAGATTTTATAAAGTCCTCACCCCAATTAATACATGGTATTCCGTCATAAATTGGTCAGCAAACGCAGTGAGGGTGTCATTTCATTGGAACCCAATGGTCAAGAACTCATCCTTCCACTGAAACATTTTTGTGGTACCTTTTAACAACTTCAGCACAGTATCCTTCACTTCTTGGTATGTAACTGAACTGCTTAGAAGATAGCAGGTAACTCAGTCGGCACTCCCAACATCCAAGGCGGATATCAGCAAATTAGCCTTATGCCAATTGGAGGCTCTTTCCACTGCAAATTCAAATTGTTTGAAGAATCTGTGGATGTTTCCATTGCAGGCAAACAGAGGTAGCTTGTAAATGCAGACCTCATCCTCCTTCTCATAATGGCGAGCATTAGAAGTGTTCTAGGATATGATGGAGACCCATAGCTGGGATCTTGGTGAGGGGCTGGCTTGGAAGGTTCAGCAGCTCTAGGGGCAGCATAGGGCTCTTCAGTGGTCAGGACTACCATCACTTGGGGTTTTGTTGGGTTGAAACATAATCATCCCCAGAACCGCCATCACAAATTGAGTGACTCACGCTGCATGCATGTTTTAGAGAAAAACTTCTAAGATGGGTATTCAATCTCATAGTCATCATAAAGTGATCCTTCCTGAGTGACCCTTGTTCTTCTGCTTCCCAATGAGGATGAAGCAGGTAAAAGGTAGGTGTTAACTTTCGCTCTATGAAGTTTAGTCACTCAGAAGTGTCATCCAGACAATTAGCGAGTTTTCCGTTCTGTTGTTAAGTATCTTCAGCTGACTAACTGCAATTTCAAGTTGATTCTTTATGTCATTGCACTCCAGAAGGAGATTCTCTTGTTTTTTGAGCACTGCGTCCACAACAAGTTTGATTTCCGTGGTTTTGGCAAGCTCTGCGGTTCAGGAAAAATCTCCTTCAGTGCAGGCCTGATATGCCATGGCCGCAGATTAGAGAATTTTTGATTTATTTGTTGTTGTTCAATGACCCCCTGTAGTGAGCATCACTGTTATAATTTGGCAATATTATTGAGATATGCCAGGAGATTTTGCGCAGGGTTTAACTCACTGACAAAGAACAATTTTAAGATTGCTGGTCCTCAAAACAAATGGAGTTGATGATAATAAAATATGAAGCACTTGCTTCAATGATATCCTTTACTGGTATACAATAATTTAGCAGACTCTTCTGCTCTGCTTTCTACCTTCTACCTATTAACAATACTATCTTAATCTTCTCATCTTGCTTACATATCAGCGACATTGTCAATACTGACCCTTTTGTTTAGACTATTTGTTTACACCATATTCTCATTGGTTATGGAAGGTTCTACTATTCCTAAATTATTATCGCCTTAGTTTGAGGCGATCTACTAACTTTTTGTTGTACATCAACATCACCTTATCGCCTGATTTGGAGGCAATCCAATATATTCATCTTAAGCTCCGCATTGCCCTATTCACTTTATGTCAAGGTGATCTCACCAATATCATTATACTACTTGGATCAGCCAATCTCACCCAATCCACAATAGCAACTCAGGGCTTATCATCCAGCAATATCAGAATCTCAACAGGGTCCTTTTAAGGCTATATGAGTATTAGTCATTATAGTTCCAGCTGTTTTCTAGTAAACTTCGGGTCTCTAAGGTAATCTCTTGGAGTAAAAGACATCTTTGCAAAGGCAAATCTCTGCTAGAATTAAAAAATATCTCTAGTCGACGCTAGGCAATCTCAAACTAAACTAGGCAAAAAACTAGGATGAAAACAAATATATCTTTATTAGTTAATTTTGGGTACGTTAGTAACTTTGTTAGAAGTGTGGGATTATGTTGGATATACTTTGGTAGAGGTTTGGGATTGTGTAAGGTACAAAAAATTTTGAATGGTTGATTTTTTCTGAACAAAGTGACGGAATGTGGAGGTTTCCACCAGATATGATCTTTCCTAATTGATGCAGCGGAATCAGGAGATATCTTAATTACAAAATGTTCCCAGATAACGTGGTGGATCAGGGGGATTCAAGATTTTAGTTGCTCATCCAGGAGTTTCTTGTTAATAGATGTTTTGGTAGCTTCTTTATCAGTGGAACTCCATTGTTTGAGTTGCAAATTATCTCACGTTTGAACTTCTTCATACTAGCGGTAATCCCATCATCCCTGAAAATGTCCCTGAAGATCTTTCTGAGAAGGGAAATAATTTTCAGAGAATCTAGCATGGACTCAATTCATAAGGGAGTCCATTTTGGCTGCAGCGATTAAGTATTCTGGTCCTTGATGATTGATAACGCAATAAGGTCCTGACTATAACATATAAGTCTGTTAATCTGACCCCCTTGCCGGTGATTGTAGAACATGGAACAGATCACCTAGATGGTACTTAGGAAAAACCAGTTTTGGTTATTGCTTTGATCTACTTCCCATTTACTTATAGTCCTCATAGACTAGGTGGTTAAAGCTTGTAACTGTAATAATACATCTGCCAGCCTTTTCATTTCTAGCTCAGCCTTTTCAAATTAATAGTTTCTATTATAAGCTGAACAAAATGAGGGTAAGATCAGCTCTTGGCCATATAAAGATCAAAAGGAAGAATCTGGATAACTTGATGTAGCTCACGCAATATGCTAATAGAGACCGTTATAAGGTATTTGTCCTACCTAGATGGGTACGATTTAGCCATCTTGTGAAGGATGACAATTAAAGTCACATTTGCCCATTCATTTGATCTGTTGTTAGCGGGATGTTATGGGGCAGTGGAGGAATGATAGGTTCCCATTAGGAGAATTAAAATCAGCTTTACCTGAGATATGAAATTGCTGCCATTATCAAATAATAGTACTTTTGGGATACTGTGGCGTTTAATGACCTGTTTGAGCAATAAGAAATCTGCTGCTTTGAAATTGAAAGAGGGAAAAGAGAAGGCCACAACACTTTATGAAGCGATTGACCACAAGTATGGTGTTAATGGTCGTACATTCCCATAGGAAGCAGACCAACAACGTTAATTCTGATGGTAGCAAATGGTGAAGTATGACCCACAATCTGGTTTTAATAAGTTAAATTAGAGGTTTTGCCATCACAAGACAAAACAAGGCTCAATGATGTGTAGGGTTGAATCAATAATCCCTTCCTCAGTAATATCACTCATGCAGCCACTGATAGGGTTTTCTCAAGGTACCATGGCCTACCATAGATTGGGCTTCCAGCTCGGTTTCAACTTTTGCTGACTGCGGACATAAGGCAGCTAGGAGGTTCTGACCTGTTTATACAATAATCCATCCTCAATCCAATTCTACTAGGTCATCTTTAATTGCTGCTGAACTTCAGGAGACTCTCAGCCCCATTCCTCAGGTTTTCCAATAAGTTCTTAAATTTAATCCTCCTCAGAAATATAAAGAGTCATATGGGTAATCATAAAAATATGTTGGCGTTTTGATGCATCATTCTAGTGAATAAATAATTGGAAGTGTAACTCTAGAGTTTATATGCACAGCAGGAGGGCTGTCCATCCAGATCCTTAATCTGTAATAACCACTGTAGAGATTATGATCCATAATTACTGTAAAATCGTTCCTGTACAATAAAGGAAGAAGATGCTTGATGATAAGCAAGACAGATAGGCATTTGCATTTGGTAAATTGTAGTTCCTCTCTGACCAAGTTAGTGTTTTTCTGAAGTATGCTATAGGGTGATCAAATTTGTTTTTATTAATTTGGTCCAGAATGGCCCCAACAGCTACATCACTAACATTAATAAAAAGAATAAACGTATTATCAAATTCATGATGCAAAAATTAGAAGCAGCTGTGAGAGATTTAGTTTAAGACGCCAAAAGCTTGTTATTGAGTTCTTTCCTATTAGAACAGTACCTCCTTTTGGAGAAGATACGTCAGCGGTTCAGCAAGCTCAGCAGAGTGGGAAGAAAGTATCAATAATAACTGATTATCCCAAGAAAAATCTGAATATCTTTTAATCTGGAAGGTCAAGTCATTTTCTCTCGCATGACCACTTTATCTAGTTATGGCGAGATCCCTTCCCAAGTAACTTTATGCCTGAGGAATTCCATGTAAGTTTGAAAAAAATGACATAAGGCTGGTTTAAGCTTTTGTGAAGAAGAGTGATGTCATCATACACTTCATTCAAATGAGAGAGGCGTTGGTCAAAGGTGTGAGAAACCATGGTCATATCGTCTAAGTAAACTAACACTCATGACATCTACAAGCCCTCTTACAAGCCATCCATTGCCTTTTGGAAAGTGGGCGACTTGTTGCATAATCTTGGGGATCTTAATTAGGTTTAATAACCCCTCACTTGCTTTAAGTGCGTATTTCTCTCAATTCCTCCATCGCAAGCTCAATATTCTAGTGCCCTATAGAGAGATCAATTGTAGAAAAAAGTGGGAATCAGCCAAGAGTCATAGGGAATCAATGATTTATGGTAGTGGGTAACTGTCCTTCTGAGTAATTACATTTAACCGGTGGTAATCCATTACCACCTGATGCCCACCATCCGTCTTTTATATAAGCATCAATGGAGAGGTCCATGGAATTTGTGAGGGCTTAAGTAATCCAGCGTGCAGGAGTTGCTACGGCTATTCAATCACCTAAGATTATTCAACCTTATATATTTGATTGGGATGACATGGGTTGGAGAGGAGTCACTTGTAAGCACTCTATTCTGCACACCTTTCATCACCCCAAAGTCATTTGAATCCTTTTAAATTATATTTCAGTGTACTCTTTGAACAAGGCATCCACTTGATGCCGCTTCTCAGAGATGAGGGTGTCACCTATATTTACTTCTATATGGGAGATGGTAGTATCCTTGTAATCCCAAAATCATGTGATTTGCAAACCCTTGAATGGAATCAATTTGATCAGCGGGTAGAGTAAAGACATATGAAACAGGTTTGTTCCAGAATATTTGCATAGGTAAATCTGTGAAATTACTCATCAATATGGTTAGGGGCCAATAAGTAGGATGAGCACTCTGGGGCATTTAAGAGGCTCAAGAGACAAATAAGAGTCTCCACAAAATATCCAAAAAGTGATCTGGAGGAACAGAAACACTGTTCCCTATGTTCTCCACTATTTAATAAATAGGGTGTATAACTACTCAGGTGTTGCAGTGTATGGTAGGATGGCAAAGTTTCAAGGAAAACCTGGCCTAATAGTGCTGCTTCTTTAGCCGCCACAATAGTAGACACAGACTACTCAGCTGCGCACCACCTGAAGTAGGTGAAGGAGATTGGGAGAGTTCTTATCATTGGGGTGTTGTAGCTTCCTTCAGTTGGGTTTGTGTTAGAAGCTAAGGACTCTCCTTTAATAGATGCCATTTTGGTGACCCTTAGATGGTGCTATTTTTGAGAGGGCCAAATCGCGGTTTTTAGTATAAATTAGAAAAAAATTAAGCAGAAATTAAGAACTTTTGGGGTTATATTTATTAATGGGAAATTTTAAAACAATAACCTAACACCCTACCTAAGTTAGGATGTTGGCTTTTAAATTGGGTGGGGAAAGGGAGGCTAATAAGCTGGGTTGCAATAGTGGGGAATGAATTCCGCTTTAAATCCAAAATTTAATAATTTTGAGCCCAATTTTGCCTTGACAGTCTCAGCTGATAATTCCAAGCTATTCTTAGGCCAATTTTTCAAATTCATAATAACAAATTCGCCTTCTAGAAATAATAATGATGTGTTGGGTTTAACACATTTTGGACTTTTTGTTTTAATTTTTGCTTAATTTTGGCCTACTAGGTAAGTTGTCCCCAAAAAGCTTGACTTCTGGTTGATTCCTTTGTTGGAGACTAGCAATGTAAACTATAATGGCGAGTTTCTGGTGATTTTCAAAATCCACACAATGTCTTTTGGTTTTAAATAAAAATCTGCATATTTAGACACTTGAATGGGTTTGGGCTAACCATCTAGTACTAAAAAAAAAATGGGTTTGGGCTGAGGAAAGGATTTGGAACCGGTATGGGGCAAACAGGGAGGGGCGGCAGCCACCCATTTCTCATCCAGGGTGTGCTCTAGGTCTGTGATTTGGGTGAGGGTCTGGGCCCTGGGGTTTGACCCTTTTTGATCTAAAGAGGTGTATGCCCCTGTCTAGCTTTATAGCTTGGGCTAAGGGCCTTACAATATACAGGCATCCCTTCTTGAGCCTCAGCACTGGAAGGAGGTAGTTTGGTTTTGGCCCAACTACTTAGAACTGTCATGGTTAACTGACATGATAGTGAGCACCAACCCCAAGGATAGGGCTGGGCGACAGGAGGCCCAGAAGGTGAAGCTTTAGGCCCTCCCTGACCTCAAGCCCATATTAGACCAACGCTGGGTACAAGCCAAATATGCCCAGGTTGGTACTAGTGAGGTGCAGAACGCCCATCCCCTTGCGTCATCCCAGGCGTTAAAATGAACGGTTTATTCAATTAATGACAACGGGTCAATTTAGTTAATTGAGGAACGGGGTTCAAACCCCATTCCAATTATGAAACTATGCATTTGGGTTGGATACAACTTCAATCAATCACTTGAGTGAAGTAAGTTTCAGTGTATTCTACCAATTTAAATGGTAGTGTTTGCCTATTGGTGAATTGGTGCTTGGGACCGCTTTGACAGACCCCAAAATTCCATATGAAGTTTAAATATGTTTTCTGCAACCAACATTCCTTGTTGGTCTACTCCTCACAATAAACCTTTCCCATTTTTCCGTTTTTACTTATGTTATCTCTAACGATCCTGTGCATGGACCTCTTTGAGGAGTTTTCATGCTACATTAAAAAATTTCATTTTTAAATACATTAAAATCTCACCTAGTGCACCGTTGGTTCGCTAGGCTCCCTCCAACTTGGGACGTTTACCTCTTCTCCCTTTGTACACCGTGTTGCTTTTGGTGGATTATTTATTATAAGGATCGCTCTTCTCTTCTTAGCTTATTATTGCTTCAGTACCCTCTTCTGGGCTCTAGTCACTTTTGAACTAATGGCTAGTTCTCTGGCGTTGGCCTTGTGCACCGTGCACTACCACACTGGGAACAGGAGAGTTATAGACATTCTCCTTACACTAGTCAACCGACCACTTAATTTTATGTGCACAAACTTTTTCTGTGTGGGATTTTTCCAGGGTGTAAATGGTGGGCGCCAGCTGTGGGCTTTGGCAGTGGTCAACCGCACCACTTTTCCTCTTTTCCCCAAAGGTTGGAGCATGTCGGCTTTAATATGGTTGGCTCCAACTGGAAAGTACCCCCTTTTCATGCTTGTACCTGGTGGATATGGATTCTTCAAGGTCCAAAAGTTGTGACCCCAACTTTCCGCCGAAATTACCAAATTCAATTTTAATAAATGGGTTTTACTTCAACAGCGCGTTCAGACGATGCCAGCAGAATTGGCACCAATGTCCCTGGGGGTGTTGGCATTGGATAAAGTCAGGCAAACCGTTGCTTTTATGGGAATAGGGTCATTTGCGTTTAAAAACGCGTTTTATAATGGAAACTATGTATACCTCTGAGCCATATTTGCGTTCTCATGGCTCAGATAAGGAACCTATTCCTGTGTACCAAATTACCCCAGAAAATCCCCGTTTGACCTCTTCCTTCCATGATTCGCAGCACTCAGGAAGTTGAAAAGTAACTGCATTTGCAATATGAAAAATGTTTATGCGCCTGCTGAAGATATGGTGGGATATGTGGCCTCAGTAGTAGTAGTGGCCAAGTATCCCTTTCCATTCTTTGATTTAAAATCATACCAGGATGACATGTTAAAGACAGATTAAGAGTTTTTTGGTGATGTTCTGGCGCTGTCTACTATAAATAAAGACTATTCTAAGTATTTTCTACTGACTGCTATCCTTTCCTCCCATTTAGGTAAACTCAGCACCACTATTCTGGTGGATACTGGCGCCTCTGAAAACTTTATGGGCCAGAGCCTAGCCGACTACCTGGGGCTGAGTTACTTGCCGGGTGGTATGGTTGGGGGAGGGGCGTCCCAAGGTATTCCCCCTCTGAAGATCATTGGGACAGTGGACTATCAGGTTGGCAAGTACAAAATGTCTGATCGCTTCCAAGCTATTAAAAAACTTTTGTACCCTGTCATTTTGGGTGTGGAGCGGTAACAGAAGTTTGACGTTAGAACCAACCTGAAAGATAATACACTATCCCTTACCTTAAAGAATGGTCGCACATTAGTTGTTCCTTTGTTGGAGGATAACGCTCAGGGAGAATTACCCCACTGGCCCCACCCTCACACTCTTAGCCTTGTCTCTATGCGGCAGCCCACCTTGAAGAAGCCCCTACCTTCTTGTTTGGAGGGTTTGGAATCTTCCTTTGATGTGGCATCAGCTGACGCGTTATCTGATCATTCCAAGTATGACTGTGAGTTCAAGCTCACTGTGGATCTGGTGCGGATATCTTCGCCCATTTACCCATTGAATGTATGGAAGGAAGAGGCGTTAGATGTGTGGGTGAAGGAGCAGTTAGCAAAGGCGCGATTTTTCAGCGTACCTCCCCTGTTTGCTCCCCACTTCTCTTTGTTGAGAAGGCTGATGGTACTCTACGCCCATGCGTAGAATATGGGAACCTCAACAACGTTACTGTATCAGATTTCCATCCCATCCCTTTGGATTCACAGATTGCACGCTATGTGGAGAAGGCGAAGGTCTTCTCCAAGCTGGATTGCCTCAATGCATTAATCAGATTCGGATTAAAAAGGGACAAGAGTGGGTAACTGCATTCCGTACCAGAAAAGGGTTATTCCAGTTTTGGGTCATGCCCTTTGGGCTTAAGAATGCCCCTGCTATCTTTCAACGCCTCATTGATGCAGCGTTGGGGGACTTGTTAGGGGTATGTGCGGTTGCCTACATGGACTATATTATGGTGTTTTCCCCTGACCATGAGTCCCATGCAGTACACTTTTAACAAAGTGGTGGAGAGGTTAAGAGCAGCCCGCCTCACGTTAAAGATCAGCAAGTGTGAATTCCTCAAGTCCCAGGTCACTTTTCTGGGCAACGTCGTGTTTGACCAAGGACACATGATAAATCCAGACAAGGCGAAGGCTATTCGTGAGTGGCCCACCCCCACCTCAGTCAAGGAATTGAGGAGCTTTTTGGGGACGTGTACGTTCCTCAAGAAGTTCACGCCCAATCTTTCTGAGGTGGCAGCACCCTTATATAAGGGTAGCAGTGCAAAGGTGCTTCAGTGGTCTCCCGTTTTGGAGGATGCTTTTCAAGCAGTGAAGTGCACCCTGTTGTCCAAGTCAGTTCTTCGCCATGTAGACCCCAATAAAGAGTTCATTGTGTCTACTGATGCTTCCAACTTCGCCATAGCGGCTGCTTTGTTACAAGTAGGCGAAGATGGGATAGAGCATCCGGTGAGATATTTTTAGGAAAATGTCTCTGCCTGAGTCGAATTACACCATTTATTACAAAGAGTTACTAGTAGTGGTGGAAGCGCTGACTTATTGGCGTCACCACTTGCATGGCTCCACCCAGCCATTCTTTGTAAGTATAGTTTACTGTGCCTTGCTGTACTACCGCGCCCCTCATGTCCTAACCCCACGGCAGACCCATTGGCATGAGACCCTTTCCCAATTTGAATTTTCTTATGAGTTTATTAATGGCAAGGAGAATGGTTTGGCGGATGCTTTAAGCCACAACCCTGCTTTAGCTCCTGATCCAAAGGAAGTAGAAGTTCATAACACACAAGTGATGATTCTGCCAAATAAAATTGTGTCTTAACTTCCCTCTCCCCTGGCCAACGGGCCAGCGCTTGCACCTCTGGAAAATGCGTAGGAATATAGTATGTTCAGAAAGGTAGTCCTTTCTCAGCCGCTATCAGCCAAATATACTAGGGTACTTGCAAAGTGCGCTTTGAAACAAGAGGATCTATCCAGGGGTTATCACGTGAAGGATGAGATGGTGTGGTTTCAGGGGCGCCTATGGGTTCCTGCTGGACCACTGCGCCTGGAAATCATCTGGGATCATAATGATGGACTCACCATTGGTCATCCTGGTAAAGCAAAGACGTTAGAGTTAATATGACGCACCTACAATTGAAAGTGTGTGCCTGCTCAGGTGGGACGGTATTATAAAGAGTGCTTGATCTGCAACCAAATAAAACCAAATCTTTAACCTTTGGCGGAATTGTTGGTACCATTCCAGAAGGCTGAAGGTCCCTGGACTTCCCTGTCAGTGGATTTCATTGTGGAACTACCTGTCTCAGATGGTTATGATACCATCATGGTGGTGGTAGACCATTTTATGAAGTTCGCCCACTTTATTCCTTGAAGAACTACAATAACCGTGGCTGAGATAGCTAGGCTCTTTATCACTCATGTGTTTGCGCTCCATGGGGCTCTCCAAGAGATTACCAGTGACTGGGGACCCCAGTTTACCTCCATCTTTTGGGAAGAGTTGTGTAAGACTCTTCAGATTCACCCCTGCCATTCAACTGCCTATCACCCCCAATCAGATGGACAGACTGAACGAGTGAACCAGTGCTTGGAACAGTTCCTGTGGTGTTACACAGCCTCAGATCATTCAGATTGGGTTTCTCACCTTCCTATGTCCCAATTTAGCTACAACAACACTTTGCACTGCTCGGTTGGTTGTTCCCCTTTTTTTGCCAACCATGGCTTTAGCCCCGCCTTTAACATGGAGCCCAGCTGTGGATCCAAGGTTGAAGTAGTGGTGGACTTTGCCAAGATAATCAAGAAGGTCCACCAGGGGGTTTCCACAAGTTTGGAGGTGGCAATGCAAGTGTATAAGGAGAATGTTGATGGTAAGCGCCGAGTGGTCTAGTGTACAAGGAAGAGTATCTCGTGATGATTGATGCTCATAACATCCATATCAAGAGCCATGCAAGAAGCTGGGACCAAAAAGGATTGGCCCTTACCGCATTGTTAGAAAGGTGAGCCATGCCTCATACCAGTTAGATCTTCCTTCTTTGTTTTGGATCTTTTCTGTCTTTCATGAGGGCAAATTGACAATGTTTGAGGGCTCCCCACCAGAGAATCCTGAGGCTTATCTTGTGGATGGGGCACCAGAATGGGAAGTAGAAGAAATAGTAGCCTCCCGCTATGTTAAAAGAAGATTTGAGTACCTGGTGTCATGATTTCAATATGACTGGACGATAAGCCCTAGGTCATTATGGCAGAACGGATGAAATCTGCCAAGATTTGATATGAGTAGGGTATTTGAGCGCCTGGAAATAAGCCAATATTGGGTTGTTGGGAAATCGTCTTGGATTAGGCGATTGGGAAATTAATGTTTAAAGAAATGATGGAACCAATGAGATATGGCGAATTAATTTACTAAGCCATAAAAGCGGTAGCATCTGAAGTTGCTACAATATAGGCGAGACAAGAGTATCAAGAATGGAGGTTATTAAGTAGTTTAGAGTAAGTGAAACAGCGAGAATCCGCTGTATTTAGTATATCTAATAAAAAAGGGTTGTGGGAGCGAGTGCTTCATATTCATTAAAAGTTCATTCTGTTGTTTTAAGGATGACGATCATCATATCGTTGGTCCTGATTGCTCAGTGGGTTGAACCCTGTGCAACAATCCTACAGCGTATCTCTTATATACCGCCAATCTATATAATAGTGGTGCTCACTACAGGGGGCCCATTGATCAATTGTAGATATGATAAAAACTCAGTTGCCAGCTATGTTGCATCAATATTGTCTTGATAAACATTCTACTCAACACTATGAGTCCATTGCCTATGTGGAGCTGTTACTGGCTT
>JAKSZP010016435.1:0-43214 GCA_022478985.1 Massospora cicadina | reverse complement strand
GGGCCCACAAACATGAGAGTGTAGCTGTAGTCAGGTCATTACTTCGTTGACTTAATGAGTGATCATTGATATATCCTTAAAATATGGTAAGGACGATTCTAACACTGAGGAGAACATTCTGACCACCAGAGAGAGCGTACAGAGAGGCAACTGCTCTGTCAAAGTCCGTGGAATGGTCCATTTTTCACTTAAAGTCCAGGGTTTTTCTCCAAAATTTGAATAAATGATTTTAAGATTTATAAATTTATTTCCAATTTTTAGATTATTATCTAATATATTAGAAGACGAAGTTGTCTTAAACACCTTAATCTGGTTGTATTCATGTTAGGATTAGGAAATATGGGGGAATTTGTTCACATGGAGTCCATGGGTGGTGGGCTATCCATGGGCCTATTTTGAGAATCTCAGCCTCGAATATTTCCATCTAGGCCCATTCTAGACCATTTTTAGGTATCTTATGCATTATGGAACTTTTTCCGCATTTAATTTTTTTTGTTGAGGATAGTAGAGCTCAGCAAATCTGTGTTGACCTTATTGCAAACTTTTAGATTAAAATTTATTAAAAGTTTTCTGGCGACTTCTGATTCACTCAGCTGCTTCTCCCCTCAACTCTCATTACTTTCAATTTTGGCATACTTCAGCTTGGCCGCCCCTGATTTTCTGTTCTGCCATCAGCATTGGTATCAATATTCTTGATTAGTGGAGAATTCATCTTGGCAGCCCCTGATTCACTGAACTGCCCATTGGCGAGGTTCTAGATGTTACCACTTTTGCATAATTGGCTTGGCAGCCCCTGATTTGCTGGGCTGCCCTTTGCCATTTTCCTCATTATTCTCATTTTGGCAGATTTTGGGTTGGCGGTCTTTGATTGGCCTGCTCGCCATTTATGTTAGCCCTTGCCACCTCTGCTCCAAATTTTATTTTATTTGTTGGCATCTGATTTGTCAAAATGCCATTTCTGAGGGCCTTTGCCCTCTAACTCTATGACTTTATTATCATTATTGATATTATGAGCCCAATCACTGCCTTAAGGGGGATTAAGGTATGGGGCGGTCAGGCAGCGCCTTGACTATCACACTTTGGAATAATTAAATATACACTTTAGATGAGCAATGGAAGAGTGGGGAGTCAGGCACGTCAGATTCTTCAGCAATAGGGGTGCCTGTCTACGCCAACAAATTTTATCCTGTTTACAATCTTAGATCTCTTCCTATAACACACATTTTTAATGTGCCTATCTTGTTGTAATAGGTGCATTTTGGACAATAAGTTTGTTTTGACTCAAAGTTATCAATGATCAAAACTGGGGCTTTAATGAAACCTCTCAGGTAGCTTTGAACTTATAGAGGTTGACAACATCTGATACAGCGTAGTTTAAGTAGTGACCATTTTTAATTCAACGTCTCAATGAGGTAATGTGGGTTATCAAAAAAGGATGAGGGGCTGACCCAATCATGATAGCTGCAACAGCGTCATCAAGGGCTAGCATCTTGGTTGGCAAAAGCGTCTGATCATAAATGTAGAATCAATCAACAAAGGTGGCAATTAATTATTCCTTCTGAATGCTAATCCGCTTGTAAGCCTAATTCTTCATGCTTAGGCTTTGTTTGGTTCCAGATTCATCAATAAGCACTTCCTTGAACTCCACTCAGGTATTAAGGGTGTCCATATATGAAGCCATTACTTTTTGTGCCATACGACTTAGGCATGAAAGGATTTGTTTGACTTTCTAGTGATCAGTCGCCCTTATTATAGCAGATCCATAGACGTACAGAAATGAGGCAATGCTATCTTCGCCAGGGGTAAAATTATCTTTTAAAGTGGGTTAAAGGAGACGTAGACACCTCCCAGTAAGGGAACAGACAGTGGAAGTATTGTGTCCCATAACCTCAGATTAAATGTCCATTTAATCAAAAGAATGTGAGATCCAGTTAATTTGCTCATATATAGCGTTGAGCCAAGAGCATATAGCTTGAGGTGAAAATGAGACGCGGAAGGACATAGGGTCATTTGAAATTTCATTAAAAACTTTTTTCACAAGCTCTTTGAGCCGGAATTCAAGGTTTTTAACGTTAAAACAAAGATTATATAGTAGAGAGCACAAATTTTATTATTAGCTTTTATCAACTCGACACACTGCTGAAGATATTCCTTTATCTTCTTGCATCCTGAATCATTGGGTTGTTGGGATACTTGAGAGCGTAGTTCAGCCTAACCTGCTTATAACACTTCTCAACTTGGGTCAACCAAGTCTATTCTTCCTTTAGCAGATCATCCCTTTCAATCGTGTTTTTGAAACCCTGGAACTCCTTGTCATATTGATTGAATCTCTGGGTCAAATTATTGGCATCTTATAGGGAAGCCTTCACTTTAACTATTTTTACAATTTAAGCAACTTTGATTTCTAAGGTAAGAGCAAAACCAGGAGTTTCTTGAGAGGGACGATGTTCAAGCTCTCCATGGCGAGACAAGGCTTGAGATAAATGTTGTTCACTAGCGGCTATTTGCTAATTACAACTTTGCTGAGACATTGAAGCTTGAGATAGCAGTTCACTATGAGTTTGATCCTATGTTTGGTAAGTTCTTTGGCGAATTCATCAAGCAGAGATCAAGCCTTGGCGGCAGACTTATCTAAATCTTCACAGAATATTTTCAAGGCTGATTCTACATAATTCTTGAAAATCATTAAGTATAGTAACTTATTCATGAAGCTGAATGATAGATCTTATGTTCTCATATACTCCAGATTTCTCCTTTATGACATGGCTTGATGTCAAGTTATAGAGATTATCTTAGGCAAGCCTCAGTGCATCATGATTCACTAGGGGCGTTGTAGTTCTTCATGGTGTACTCCCAAGAGGTGTATCTTATGAAACATAGCTGGGTGTTCAAATCTTTGAGTGTACATAGTTAAGATGGTAATTTAACTGTAGGTGTCTGGGAGGGCTTGCTTTTTGTAAAGGAACATTATTTAATCCTCTACAGAAGAACCTCTCTCAGGTATGTAATGTCCCCTGGTTCAAAATGCCATGATTCAGATCTCTAACAACTTAAGTAGATAACTAGTTAAGTTGTCAATATTATGACATGACTATACCATAAAACATGTTCTCTTTTAAACGTGATAATTGGAGGGCTATCTATCCTGTCATATTCTTCATCATCACCATTCTTAATCCACCAAGTAATGCTAAAGGCAGGTCAGCTTCCAATTTGATTGTAAATGATATCAGTGGGTTACAGGGCCCTTGTAGTGAGTAAAGCTTGTTATAATCCCTGTATGGGACTTCTTGCAGGTGCTTAGCCGCAGGATCTCAACAAAACAACAGTTTAGAAAGTACTTTTAGACTCAGCAGCTGTATAGATATTTGGGACTAACAAGTAGACTACAAATAGGCTTTATATCAACAATGAAGATAGGTACGATAAATGATGCTTTAATAATGAAACTTTAGGTTTTGTAAACCTTTTATCAAAGAAAAACTTTTAGCCACTGACAAAAGTAAAGCTATGGTCAAGCAACATATACATATATAGGAATATCATAACCATATATAAAAGAACATAAAGATGGCTGAACTTCAAAATTATCTCCCCATTGTGATACTTTGTCATCAATGTAGAATTTAAGATTTATAGTTGTTTTCAGATTCTCGCCATTTGACTTTTTAATGTTCAGGGTGATCCAACAACATGAGAAAAAGACGGATAGTTATTATTGCTTTTTATTTGATCTGAAATCCTATTCATTCTGATGCGTTTATAACCAAAAGTAACGCTCTTGGAATCATGGATTTAATTTTTTAGATAGATGTTATATTTTAGACTTTTTGGGATCCCTGGTGCTATTTTAACCTAAATTCTAACAAAAGGGGATTTTAACCAAAAAAATTAATAAGATAAAATTAATAAACTTTAAAACTAGAAAGTTGAGGTTTAATAGTTTTATTTGCTCCCACGGGGGATTATAAATGAACTCTCTCAATATCCAACTATTCAGTATTTAAATTGTATTGATAGAGTTGAAGGGAACTCATTAGTTAGTTTGAATCATCTTAGTATGGTCCAAATAAGAAAATATGTAAATTTTACATATCAAAGCACAAAAATTCGCTTCACTTAGGATGATCAATGGATGGAGAGTTATTGTTTGGCAAGATGTACCCATGGGGTAATAACATCAAATTTCAGCCAATCTACATTAGATAAAATATTGCACATTGAGGACCCCCGCCAATACTATAAAGGGGGTGGTCCTCACATAGGTGCATTAATGGAACCGGTAGTGGCTGGGGGAGAGCCATCCAATGGACTCCCCAGAGTTCACCACATGGTTGGAGTAATCCAACTGCTTAATCTATTGTTAAATGCCTGTGAGGTAAATGAAATAGTGTACCTTATTTGCAGGGTTCCACTGAGAATTGGCCAGGGTCTTTTAGCTGATAAAATTATTATTATTTAAATGGATACTATCATTATTGCAGACTTTCATATGTCTGCCATTTCCAAATTTTTTTTCCAATTTTAAACCAAAACATCATAACTTGAAGTCAGGAGGGCAAATTTATGACATCACCCCCCTCAAAAATGTTGGGGAGAATAGGACCTTAGGAAGCAACCATGTACCTAATTGATGGTAACTCTGGTAGCAAGGGATTTGATGGAATATTCCTCTCCTCACTTGTAAGTGAAAACAAAAGGGCATTCCCTAGTAGACCCGAGTTTCTCCCTTCAAGGAGTGATACAGTTGTGGTAATAAAGCACCAAGTCAGATACTTGGAAGGAAGGAAGAGGGCCTAAAGCTCAATAGCGGCTTGACCCTCTTTTGTGACAGTTTTGGCCAAATTAGTCATAGCCTCTAATTGTGGATGAATGATGTGCTGAGCCAACTTCTTCATGGATTGCTCCAGTTCAGTCCTATCAGTGAAAATCTCTTTGGCTAATAATGTAGGCATTCCAGGTTCCCGTCCATAGAACACATGGAAAGGAGACAACTTAAGGATCTGGTGGTAACTAATATGGTAGTCAATGAGAGCACTTGGTAAGTACTGATCCCAGTTAAGGGGGTCTGAAGTGGCCATTTTTTCATAATAAAGAGACCAGGGTCCCATTGGCTCTTTCCACAGTATCATTGGTTGAGGGGTTATAGAAGGCCAAAAATAGCTTTTGCATGCCCATGGTGGTAGCAAGGATTTTAAACAATTTGGAGGTAAAATTTTATCCCATTATCACATAAAAGAACCTGGGGGTAATCATTTTAAGAAAAATATTCTGATGTAGGAAAGTGGCTGTGGCTTTGGCCATCTAAGCTGGGATAGCCACACCCTCGACCCATTTAGTAAAGTGATCAATCACTACCAAGATATATCAATTTCCACCTGTAAGTTGGGGAGAAGGCCAACCACATCGAGACTTATTTTGTGGAAAGGCTGTTGAGGGGTGGTGGTTGATATTGATATTTGGTTTTGAATCTGGTTTGCTTTTTGCAAGTCAGACAAGCATTCAAGGCTTTGACAATAGTCTCCATGATTCCCTCTCATTATAGCATTCTTTTACCCATTCATAGGATTTCCGTACTCCACTATGCCCTAGGAGGGCATGAGACTCCATAATGACAAGTACTCGCTTTGAGGGTCGGATGTAGGGTAACCAGTTCACCCCTACTTTCCTGTATAAATGACCATTATCCATCTTTGTTTTTGGGAATGTCGAGCTAGCATCTTCTGGACTGGTTCGTCCTCATCCTCCCAAGCATCAGGCGTAATTAGGAGATCATGTAGCCGCTCTGCTTTACTATTATCTAAGTGAAGGATGGGTAGATGAGTCAACCTATTGACATTCATGTGGCTCATCCCAACTAGATATTAAATGGTCATATCATAATTCTGGAGCTTCAAAGCCCAGCGTGCCAACCGCCCAGTGGTATCCTTCATATTTTGTAACCACTTTATAGAGGCATGGTCAGTAACCACTTTAAATGAGGTCTTATATAAGAAATGGTGGTAGTTTTTAACAGCAATAAAGATGGCCAGGCATTTCTTCTCAGTGACGCTATAGTTGCTTTCTTCCTTATAGAGCATCTTGCTGAAATATGAAACGGGGTGGTAAACCCCATGCTCATCCCGTTGAGCCAAGATAGCTCCAACTGCATAATTAGAAGCATCAGTAAGCAGCATAAATGGTTTACTATAATCAGGGTGGCGCACGAGGGGCCGTTGTTGCAGCAGCTTTTTTTAGCAATTCAAAAGCAGCTTGTTGTTTGCTCCTTAATGAAATTGAGTGTTTTTAGTGATTAGCCGTATGAGAGGCTCACTGTGATTAGTAAATTTTGGGATGAATTGATGGTAGTACCCCATCATGTCCAAGAATACCTGAATATCGTGGGAATTTTGGGAGCAGAAAACTTGAATATCGCCTCAATATAATCTTTGAGAGGCTGGGCAACATCTGAGATGACGTGGCTCAGGAAATCCAACTTATTTTGGAAGAATGTAGATTTGGAGGGCTTCAGCCTAATGTGAGAGGCCTGCAAGTGTTAGAGATCTTTCTTTAAGTGGGAAAGGTGCCCATTGAATGTTTCATAGAAGATTGTGATATTGTCAAGGTAGACAATTATGAAACTAAGCTTCAGATCCTGCAAGATGAGGTCCATGGCTCGCTGGAAAGATGAGGGCGCATTGCACAACTCTTGTGGTAGTTGGGTAGGTTGTAAGAGACCCTTGCTTCAGAAAAGCGCACACTATTCCTAATATTGCAGAGAAATGTCCATCTGCCAGTATCTGCTAGTCAAGTCCATGACGGAAAAGACTTGGACCCAGAGAGTTGGCCCAAAGTGTCATCAATCCGTGGGAATGTGAGGCTGTCCTTCTTGGTGAGGTTATTCATCTTACAGTAGTCTATAACTACCTGATGGTCACCATTCTTCTTATTAATGAGCAATAGCGAAGATGAACAAGTGCTTTGAGAAGGCACTAATAGCCCCACGTTCAATAACTGTTTTGCTATGTCCTCATATGGAGCTCCTCAACTTTTGATTTATGATAAGGCTGCGATTTAATAGGCTCGGAATCACCAGCATCAATGGTGCGGCACCAGCCTGTCATATGCCCATAGTCAATATCAGATTTGGAGAAAATATCACTATATGACTCCAGTAAAGATTAAACTTTATAAAGTTCAGCGAGAGTTAGATTATCAGAAATGTGGACATTGGGCAAAACGCATATCATTTAGTCAGTGGGTAGTCCCATATCTAGCATAGACCCGATATAATGGACTTGGGGGTATGTCCTCAATTGGAATCAACAGGGCTTTTCCAATCTCCTGACGTTCCTTTACAACCATGCCCTTGCTTTTGAGATTCCCCAGCAAGAGATTAATAGGTCGCTGATAAGCAGGGTCTAGGATACTTGTAATTCCCGAGGATTTAAAGAACTTACTCCATCAATGATTGTTAAGTTTAGGAGGCAGTTGTGGGGGATTAGCATAGTAATCTTGGTGTCTATCACTTTTTGACACCCGCTTTGACTATAGTCTCCTCTGACGCATACAATAAAATGCCCTTTGAAGCATCCACAGAGTCAAGCAGCTTCTTGTGTTTCTGACTGATGTGAGATATAAGTAAGGGTGAGGGCGGATTAAGGATACTCAATTACACATGTATATTCCTTCTTCTTTAGTTCATCAGTTGTAAAGACTAGGGGATCTTTGTAATTTAAAAGGAAGAGAAATCCCTGTTTAATATTAACGATTCTGTAATATTCAATCATGAATTGAGTGCCAATACGCAGGTCATATGCGTTATTATTAATGCCACAGCTGGAGCAGCCAGTAGGAGTTTTCCAATTCGTATGGGTTAAGAAGAGTAGGCTCCAATAGCTCGTGTAATGTTAGGACCTGCAGTTCTAGACTCTTGCGAATATTCATGATAGGGCGCCAACTCAATTTTATTGATGAGCTTTGATGAGACCACGTTCAGTGAACACATGTATCAAGGATGGCTATAACGTGCACCATATAGATGACAACATCTACCTTAGTTATTGTGCTACCAAAAGTAGGTGGGAGGGCGAGAACCTCCTTCAAGTGGAGAGTGGAAGCAAGGCGTTGAGCCATCTCAGGGTATTTGTCTTTAATATTAAAAGGTATGAACCTGCTGGTTAAATCAGATCACTGTCCCAATAAGCTGGTCAGCATCACTAACGGTATAATTAAATCTAAAAACCTCAACAACAGTCAAAGATAGGTTCGTCGTGGTATCATGTTATATCAATTCTTTCTGGCCTCAGCCTATCCGGGATCTGAACTTCCATTGGAGCTCCCAGGACATAATAGCCTGCATCTTTACTACCCCCTTCGGACTCATCATCAGAGGGATTGTCAATGCACCTCAACAAGTTACTAAGAGGGGGCTGATAAACCAGCTTAATCTTTTCACAGGGAGGGCTTAGTCGCTCTCATATGCCCTTTTGACTTTTGAAGGGAGGTCATAGCTGTTCTAACTTTTAGGGGTGGAGTTGGAAGAGTAATGGCTTTTAATATTTCATTAGATTTGACCAGCTTGGGCTGCCACGTGATGGCAGTTTTTGAACTAGGGGCAGCCAGAGTTGAGGTTGAAGGGGTTGAGGCAGTGGCTTAGATAGTGAGAGACTTTATCAACCTTAGTAGTCGCTCAGTAAGAGGGGAACCAAGCCAAGTGATAACTGCCTCACCGGCTTAGCTTTTGAAACTGAAGCTGGAGGGGAGTTCTGCCCCATAACTACCAATATTTTCTGGCTATCTTCACATGGTGGAGGAGTATTTTGTTGTTGCAGCTCTGCAGCAGTTGGTTTCCAGAGGGATACAGCCTAGAAGTGGCCGGAGGAAGTCAGTGTTGATTATTGCTTTAGAGCTTTTTTCAGAAGTTCAGGTTCATAGATGTCATCCACTGCTAGCTGTGCCTCTTTGATATCCCATACAGTCTAGAAGGTGTTCTTGACTGCGGAGATATGAATTGCTAAAGAGGGATAAGATGCCAAGCTAGCCATTAAAGCAGCAATAAAATCATCTAGAGGAAGAAGTTTGTCCAGCAACAGAGATTGAGCTTTGCTTTAGAATAGCTCAACAAATGAGGAAATCAATTCTCCCTCTTTCAGGGTAAGGCACATAAAGGCCCGTTTTTGCCGTTGTAAACTGTTTGGAACTAAACTCGTCAAGAAGAGCTTGTTTAACTTCCGCCCAGGTGGTAAGTGTGGCTAATTTGAGGGACCATGATCTCCTGAGCCATCCAACTCAAGCAGGGAAGAATAAATTTGGTTTTTTGAAGGTCAGTAGCTCCTTCCATTGCAGATTCATAAACATAAAGGAAGGAGGCGATACTAGCCTCAACATATGTGAACTTGTCTCTGAACGGAGATTTGAGAATAATAAGGGAGGGAACATAAGGGCCTTATGGATAGTGCTTCTCAAGCCTTTTGAGGAGAGACAAAGCATCGGCTAGTTGTCGCTCTAAAGCAGCTAGCCTGGGTTCTGGGATAGTTGTCATTGTAAACAGGTTTTAGTGGTATACAGGGTCCCCTGTAGTGAGCACCACTTGTTGGAATCTAGGATTTTGGGCTTGCTGGTGCTATTTTAAACTAAACTCCACAAATAAGGGATTATAACCATTGAAATAATAAAATAAATTAAATAAACTTTAAGACTAGAAAGTTAGAGGTTAATAGTTTTATCTGCTCCGGTGGGGAAAAAAACAAACCCTCTCAATATCTTACTGTTCAGTTTCTAAATTGTACTGAGGGATGAAGGAAATTTATTGGTAAGTTTGAATCAGCTTAGTATGATTAAATAAGGAAATATGTAAATTCAACCTATCAAAGCTCAGAAAACTTGCTTCACTTAGGCTGAAAAATGGATGGAGAGTTATTGTTTGGCAAGATGTACCCATGGGGTAATAACATCAAATTTTTTAGCCAATCACCGTCAGATAAAGTATTGCACATTGAGGACCCCCGCCAATACTATAAAAGGGGGTGGTCCTCACGTAGGTGCATGAATGGAACTGGTAGTGGCTGGGGGAGAACCATCCAATAGATGCCCCATAGTTTACCGCGTAGTTGAAGTAATCCAACCGGTTAATCTAGTTTTATTTGCCCATGAGGTATTTTAATATAGTGTTACCCCATTTTGTGGGGTTCCACCAAGAATTGGCCAGGGTCTTTTGGCCAAAAAAACCATTAGTATTTAAATCGTTATTATCAGTATTGATGACTTGTAAATGTCTGCCATTTCCAATTTTCAGCCGACCTTGACCCAAAACATTCTTATCTTGAAGTTGGGAGGGCAAAGTCTGACAATTGATAAAGGATTGACATATCAGAAGCTTACAAAACATTCTAACTCTGATATGATTTATTATTCATTAATTAGTTAGTAGGGCATGCTATATTCTTGCAGTAATGACTTAATAAACTTTATACATGAAGTCAGCTTGAAAATAGGTTCATTTTTGTCAGTTTTGAACAGTTCTTAGCTCTTTACGGGTAAAGAAATTGTTTACACCTAACATAAACCCTTAAAGTCTATAAAAGGGTTTATTTGATATTAGTAGGCAGAACTAAATTCAGTTTAACTTGATAACAAATTTTAGAACTAGTTTGTCTATTCTTTGAGTGTTTGTTTTAGAATTTTTGGAACAATTTGATTCTCTTGACACCTGGATATTCTTCTCAATTAGACAAAAACCCTATTTTCTGACATTTACCATGCCCATAACTGGTTTGAGGAACTGTTAGTGCTCTTAAATCTTCCCTTCATGATAATACTTTAAAGAAGTGATTGTACAAGTATTTTTCCTATTTTTGCTTGAAATTGGTTTAGTAATGCTGCGCCAAGAAATGAAATGACATGCAGTATTAAAGTTTTGTTCTAAGCCCTCAAAGGTCCATTCCTGGGCATGCTCTGAAAGGCTATACCATCCCTGGACCTTTTCTCAGAATTCCAGCACTTTAATCACGTTTTAAGCCTTTTGTTTGTCAAGACAAAAGGCTTATATTCAACTGCCCTAGAGATTGTTCAGGGCTTACAAAACCAGGCACGAGAATTTTATTTTATATAAATTTAAATACAATTAAGGCTAAACTGATTAATTGCCAAAATCCTTATATGTGCTATATAATAGCAACAAATGAATATAACCAGAAAACAAAAAAAACCAGTTTCTTTCATGGAGCATTTTTTATAGGGAATTGAGCACCTCAATCTAGGGAAAATACCAATACCTTCCAAACTAAGGTCTATATCTGATTTGACTTAAGGTTTTGCGGTACCTTACCACCTTTTTGGAGTAACAAAATTTGCTCATTTTAGTTGTATTTGGATTCTGACATCAAATGGGATTAATTTTTTAGTTGGAATGATCCATGACATTGTTATTACTCAACCCTTTAAATCAGATTTGAATACTACCTTCAGAGATGATCAAAAATTCAGATTGGCTTGGATATACCAACAATGTCTTCTTCTAGGTCTTGGCGTAGGGGGGTAAATGGATGTAGAAATTGACCATATAAACAATTTACTACAGTACCTTGGGCAACTTAAATTACAAACGAACATTTCCCTCTATAATAGATGATCTAATAAGATTATAACCAATTTGAGGATAGCTTGAAGTATCTCCCACCTGGATAGTGATGGTAGAAAAGGATTATATTACCTATCTAGTAAGTATGTAGGGGAACATGTTTTTAAAAACTGAGTGGTTTCCAGTGGTGGTAGTAGAAAAATTATCCAATATCAAAGCCTAGAACCATTTAATCTATTAGTGATGACCTTCATGGTGATTCTAGGTTCTGGTCAAGGCACATCTAACAGCTTCTGTACTTTGGATGGTAGTCGAGGGATCCTTCCATACAAAGCTTGGAAGGGAGACAATTTAATAACTTGAATGGTGTGTAATTTAGTAAGCTAAAATAGCGCTATATAAGTTTTATGGCCAATGAATAGGGTCAGATGAGGCCATTATATGAAGGGTGAATTAATTTAGCATTAACTTTTTCTACCATCCCATTTTTGAAGGATGATAAGATGTAGAACACATGAGTAGATCTCATTAATTAGGTAACTTTTGCACCGATGACCAAACTTCAGTTTATTGTCTGAGAGTATCAAGTTAGGGCACCCATATTAAGTGATGATATGACTATATATAAATGAGGCGGGAGTTTATTCAAAAGCTGATGAAAGGGATTTAGGTTAAACCCATTTATTGGGACGGCTAACAGCGCTTATAAAATTAATGGCCTTTAGAGTCTCATGTTAGAGGTCATATGGCATTATTACTAACCGTGTGGAATGTTTAGATGGAGGAATTGATGGATGTTGGGGTCGATGAGTAGGCCCAGCTTGGCTTTTACATACTAAGCAAGACTCTAGTACACTATGGATTGAGAAGAGCATCCCTTCCCAGCAGCACTGGCATTTTTGCCATTGATATGTCTTGCATATTTCTCCAAGGCCAACTTGAGAGGTCCTTCTAAGATAGTATCCATTTGCTCAGAAGGATGAATATAGGATAACCATTAGGTGATACTAGTTTGTATAGGGACCATTCTAGGTTTGAATGCCAGCTGATTTTTAAAAACTTTTTTACTAGATAGGCTCATTTTCCCACAGTTGAGGGTAAAAAAATAATCATAAAGTAGAACTTATATAAATTTGTGAGAGTTAGAAATGCTAATCTGGACAGATAATACATATTTTTGATGATTGACTATAATTGGTGGCATATATAAGTCGTAATTTTGGAGCTTTAGTGTTTATTGTGCCAAACTCACATCAGGATCTTTCATTTGCTGAAGACATAGCAAAGATGCGTGATAAGTAATTATAGTGAAGTGGGACCCACGTAGGTAGGGTCAAAAATATACAATGGTCATTAAAACAACCAAGCACTACCATTTTGTGACAATTAATTGCATTCAGCCTTAGATAAGGTTTTGATACATTAGGCAATGGGATGGTCCACTAATTTTTATCATGTTGAGACAGTATAGCTCCTTTTGCACTATCACTAACATTAGTAAAAATTAGGAAAGGTTTATAAAAAATTTATGTACAAGGACAGTAGAGTTACAAGAGCTGAGCGTAATAGCTTAAACAATTGTTGCTGTTCTTCTCCCCATCTGTAGGGTATTTACTTTTTCAACAAATAAACTAATGATCAGATGCATTCACAAAATTAGGAATAAATTGGCAATAATATTTAATCATTTATAGGGAGACTTGCACATTTCGAAGGGACTTAGGCGGGGATATTTGAGAGATTGCCATAACCTTGTCATCCATTGGGATATTCGCTCTTACCTTGCTATATGTACCAGAAAGTTCATTCAATTTGAAAGAATGAACATTTGAATGGTTGCTATTTTAATAAAATTTGTGTAGTTGCTGGAAGAAATAGATAAGGTGAGCTAAATGGGCAGTGAAAGTTTGTTGAAAATTTTTTTATGCCATCAAGGTAAATTAGAACACAAGCGATGCTTTAAGTCCCCTAATAAGCTATTCATGGATCGTTGGAAAGTTTCATGGGCATTAAATAACCCTGTGGCATTTGTTTAAGGTTGAATAGCCCTTTACTAGATATAAAGGGCACATTTTTTGCAAGCCTCGTGGGATAAGTTAATCTGCCAGTAACTACTGGAGAGATCCATCGCCAAAAACTACTTTAATCTAGAAATTAGCTGTGAGGAGTCATCTAAATGAATAAGGAGGTAAATGTACTTTTAAGTGATGTAATTTAACAACAAGATTCCATTAAGACTTGGTGGCCTCCATCCTTTTTGCAGAACAATAGCAGAGGGGAAGTCCAGGAGCTTTTTTAATGATAACAGAAGCTCATCCTCCAATATTTTTCAAGTGAGGGCCACCTGGGCCTCCTCTATTTTGGACTAATCAATAAGCCCAGGCCTAAAAGAGGGATGTATTTTGGTTTCCACTTGGTGGATTAATCTAACACTTTTTAAAATTACCAGGTCCCTTTAAAAATATATTGTCATGTTCTTCTGACAGTGCTCCTTTATTTTGGCGTTGGTCAAGAGTAGGTGAGTCCCCAAACACACTTTCAAAAAGGGAAATGGTAGTAGGTGTTTCAATTCCTAAGTCTTGCAGAGTGCCAAAATGGTTTACATCCATAATAAGGGCAATAGTACAGAGTTTGACATGGGCGATGACTGCATGCCCTAGAACTTAGAGATACTGTTTGGATAAATTTCTTTAAGTGCAGAGATATATTTTTTTTATAAAAAGGATCCACGATCCTGGGGCAAATCAAAGCTTCCTTGATAGATGGATTATGTTGTCCATATACCTCTAGGATATAATTTACAGAGAGTTTGAATTTTAATCTGGGAGTCCACCACAAATTAAGAACTTGGAGGTAAGGAAAAGGTATGGTGGGAATAAAGAAAAATTATATCCTCAGCATCCACAATATCAGGAGGCAGTTTAGTTTTAAGCCCTAGATTCTGGTATTATATATGACAGATAGAGATAGGATACTCTATGAGGCAACTAAGTCCTTTGGAACTCTCTTATTTTTAGGTGGGGATTAAATAGCAGCGGTACTCAATAAATAAAAAAGAGGGATATTGTTCCTTATAATTATTTCCTAAATAAAATATCATAATAGGACTCCCCTGAGTGGTTCAAAGTTACTGTTTCCTAAGGCAATAACAGATCAGTGATCAGAAGCTTCTCAAATCCAAAGGCCAAAACTGAGTAAGCTCCAATAGCCTTATCAGTCTGATCCATCGCTGTTTCATATTCAGACTTATGATTTAGTCAGGAGCCACTTTGATTCTAATGATTGAGGAGGATATCACGTTAATTGGGGATCCAATGTCTACATTAAATGGTACTTAGATTTTATGAACTGTTACCTCCACGCATACAACTGCATTTTTAAGCTGGGAATCAACTTTTAGAAGGCAGTCATAAAGCATCTGAAGCAAGCTAGCTGAGATCTATACTCAAGCCAAACTTTATTTTTTTATTTTTTATTTAACCAAGGCAAGCTGACTAGGGGATGGGCATTACCAATATATATGTGGAAATGGTGGGGGGAAGAAAAGCGATGACTAGATATGATTGAGCACCCCAGGGTACACAGGTTACCCCTGTTGCCAGCTGGGGCCGCCAGGTGTGGGGGGATTGGTGCTCTACTTCAAGAGGGTTGCCCCCACTATAGAGCAGGTGTGAAGGGAGGGGTCTGTGTGAAGGAACCAGAGCGAGAACCATGAGTTTATGAGTCTCTGCTGTCTTGGTCTCATATGCCCATAGAGCATGGCTTGGAAATGCTCCAGTAGATGGACGTGGAACCTATTGATAACCTCAAAAATGGTAGGGACCGTGCCCTTGAATGCATATAAGGCAATAGTGTGGATCGTCTACATTGCAATGGGTATCAATAGTGTGCACAGGGTGGATGGGATTGAGGATGAAAGTCAGATCACGAGGAGGCTCTTTGAGATAGAGAAATCCTGGCCGTCTTGGATCTTGAGCAGGCGTGCGACTTTTCGCCATATGGCTTTGAATGGGGGGCAGGTTTCTAGGCGGTAAGGTATAAAGCCCTCTCCTCTGCATACTGCGCAGGTTGCGCGGTTTGAGTGGGAGCGGTCCACTGTTATGTAGGTTCTTCTTAGGCAGCGCCAGGTGTTGGCCCTTACCCTCGGCTGGAGGAGTGGATGGTGCGTCATCCTTCATATTGCCTTTTGTGTGGTAGGTCGTAGGGGATATCCAAAGCGTCTAGATAGTCGACTCTGGTGATGATGAGGTTGATGTGAGTATATCTCTGTGGGAGTGGTCTTCTGGCTTTCATAATTCAAAGTGTGGTCTAGGTCGTCCCCTTCCCTGCACTGTACCAGTGGTAGCGACGGTCCACCCCATGCGGCGGATGGTTTGGAGGAGGTGCTTAAAGTGAGGGGGGGTTCCATGCGGGCCCGTTGCATTTGGGCATTTAGTGAGGTACATTAGTAAGCTGGAAGGATGGTATGGGTTGGGTATTTTGAGTGCCTGCGCAAAGTTGGCCCTTGCTGCCCTGGACCAGTGCTGTTGCTGGGGGTCCGGGTTTAGCACTTCCTCTATCCAGGTGCCCAGGATGCGGTTGGCATGGTGCTCAAAATCTATCAGGCCATGCCCCACTGGAGCGTGGGCCATACAGAGTCTCAACCCAGACTGGCGGGCGGGATTCAGGCCACAGCCAACCCTGGATGAGCACATGAATTGATGTTATAAAGGTGGGGGAGAAGGGGATCACATGTGCGGGGAACCACAGCATTGGGAGGGTGAGCGAGTTGGCAACTGCCACTCGCCCCATTAACCCAGGGGGATCTACCCTTGAGGGAGGCGATTCTGTTGGATATCCATTATAGCAGGTTATTTTTAATCATCTCTCTTGCATACCCCCCTGTTTCCAACCATATCCCAAGGTGGCGGAAAGGGGTGGTGGTGGGGGGTAACGCAAAGGGTAGGGAGAGCGAGTTTTTGTATCTTGGCTGTGTGTGGTGGGGGATGTGGTTCAGTTGGTGGTGTATTTTCAAAGGAGGATAATTTCGGTTTTCCATTTATTAAGCAATGCGCTGCTCACTGTGGAGTATTCCTCTAGGGTGCGCTCCAGCTTTCAGGCGTCGCTGTTGTCAGCTATACCTGTTACACAATCATCCGCAAGAGCTAGTATTCTGATAGAGGGCTGGCCTGGCGCAGTTATGCCCCTGAGGTGTGAGTTGGCAACGTGGAGAAGTGGGTCGAAGCTGAAGTTGTACAGTAGCGGGCTGAGGGGGTCCCCTTGCTTGAGCCTCTGCGCGGGGTGATCATGTTGGTCAGGAAACCTGGGCCACATACTGCCATTGATGCGGATTCCATGAGGAGCATTGCCCATTTGATGAAAATGGGTGGGAGGTTGAAAGCATGTAAGCACTCATTTAGGTATGGCCAGCTAATGTGGTCATACGCCTTCTCCTGGTTGAGGAATACCAGGGCACCCGTCACTTTGGTTTTGTCATACAATGGCGATGGAGTGTATGTTAGACCAGATGGAGCGCCCTGGTGTAAAACCAAATTGGTTGGGTGATAGGGCTTTGAGGCTAGTGCTCACAGTCTGGTGGCTAGAATTTTGTGATTAGTTTAGTGTCAGTATTAGAGAGTGCTATTTGGCGCCAGTTAGCCGGGTCTAGTCTGTCGCCCTTTTTTAAGAGGGTAATGACATAGGAGTCCTGGCCTCCTGGGAGGAGACGGGTCTCCATCAAGCACTAATTCATAGACTCTAGGAAGAGGGGGGCGATCTGTTTAAAGTACGTTTTGTAAAATTCGTAGGGTATCTCATCAGGGCCTGGCATTTCCTACGTGGTGCACCACAGACTGTATTCCAGAGCCCTCCTGTATTATCAGGTTTAGGAGATTATAGTCCAGTGGTGCCCTCTTTATTCCAGAAAATTGTAATTTTTTTATTTTTGGGTGTTGAGTGGGGTGTTGCGGTAAAGTTTGATGTAATAGTGGTGGATTTCCACCTTGGCCTCCATTGGGCCAGTTACCACGGTTCCATCAGCTTTTTAGACCTGTGTGCACTGAGGCAGGTTGCCTCAGGAGTGGTATTGGTGGAAGAAGAACGCCGAGCAGGTCTCACCTTCTCTTAGGTGCTTACCTTTCCATGATACTTTGATTTCGTGTTGGTGTCTTGATGAGGGCATTGAGGCGGGCGAAAATTGTCGCCCACTTGTGCCCCCAGTAAGTGCTGCATCCAGTTTTTGAAATGTTTAGTTCAAGGTGGTCGAGTTCCGCCAGGGTGTGTCTGATCGTGGTGGTATCTGCAGTGTATTTATGTGAAGCATATGGCGGTTATTGTTTATTAGTTCATATTTGAATTTTTTCTAAGATTCAATGGGATCCAATGTGAATGGGGTAGTAAATTTTAGGTTTGAAGCTTCATGTTTGGCCCATTTGGAAATTTTGGGGAGTTTTATATTCTCTGGGTATAGCTTCCTCCAGGGAGTCGTCTGCATTTGAGTCCTGGTTGGCGTGAGCTGCACCAAAACTAGATGATGGTCAGAGAAATTAATTTTTTTTTGTGGCGAAGTTAGTAATGAACAAGGGTAGTATTTCAGCGCGAGTATGTGGTTGATGCGGCTCATCATGATGAGCATACCCTCGCATATGTTGGGGCAGGTTATGTGGTGGAGAAGTGGAGCACCAGGGGGAGGGTGTCATACAGACCAAGGGATGCCTTCATCGTGTGAAACTCTGAGTGTCCCAGTGGGTATCCCCTGAGGTTGGGCCATCAGTCCGTAGTGGGATCGTCCCAACAGTTGAAATCGCCCAACATGATAGTGTCTGGCGGGAGGTTGAGCGTTGGGATAGATTTAAGGAAATGTTTCCACTTGGACACGGTGCACTGTATTTAGACACAGGCTATTGATAGCGTGGCCTCTTGGTTTGTGATCCTTGCGATTATGCAGCCATCTAAGTGCAATGAGTATTTGAGGATTTTTTTTTGTTATGATTATAAACGACCACCCCACAGTGGGACTTCCATATTGACTTGGATGGTGAGACCCTGGCCGCCCAGGATCCCTCTTCCCTCTGTAGACAGTGAGTCTCTTGGATGGCCAAGATGTCTACCAGGGGTTTGTGCAGGAATTCCTGTTTTTTGGCTTGGGACGCTTGAGCCTTGGCTCCCGTGATGTTTAGCGTCCCTATTGACACTGAGGTTCCCGCGGCGCTTCAGGAATTATTGGGTGGTCCTTCTGGCCCTAGTCCCCCGATCATTGCCTTGGACTTGCTCCATGTGATTGGGCCAGTCCGCTCCAAGGCTTCTGGCTCCTTATCTTGTGATGATTTCATGCGGATATCGTTGTGTTTGGGGATTATATTAAGCTTTTTCACACGTAATTTTGGTTAATTCAAGTTGGTGCTCTGATTGGCTCCCAATGTTTCAGGGTTTGATTTTCGCGCTCTGGGCCCTGTTGGCATATCCATAGTGGATTCATAATGTCCCAATAGTCTATTTGATTGGGATCACGTAGTGATTCTGTCAGCTTGAGAAAATTTCTGTGTGGGTTGACCAATCCAACTGTTTGGTTCAGATTGCATTCTCCATGGTTGCTCCATCTTGGAAATTAGTTTCTTATTGGCTGGTTCGGCCAATTTCCTCTTCGTCCATCTGGATTTGGTTCAGGTCAATGGAGGAGGTCGCGAAAGATGAAGCCCTGGCTGCTGCCCGCTTGCAGGCCTTCTGTACCTGTTTGCATATTTTGGGTGAGATTGGGTCAATAAGGATGTAGTGTCTGTCCTCTCTCTAGAGGAAAGCGTGGTTGACGTCAACCATTCTTCCAAAGGACTACTCATCTTTGTCCATGGCATCGTCACAAAATTCTGGGGCCATGATGCCCTCTTTCACAGGGCACGCATGCTCCTTGTGCTCCAGTGTGGTGCAATGGTTGCAGATGGGGGGTGCGCGTTCAGGTGTGACGTGGAAAGGTTTTGACATTCCCTCATCTGGAGTGGAATATCACAGTGCATGGAATTTTAGTTAAATTTTTGGCCACTTTGGGGACCAGGTCGATTAGAGCAACTGCCTTTCCTGTGCACAGGTTCAGCATCAGATGGAAACACTGTAGTTTGAGTTGTTTTATTTCTCTGTAGCTTTGGAGACTGGATCAGAGTTCATCTTTAATTAGATTGTGGGAGAGATTGGAGGGAAGCAATTCAAAAGAGATGAACAAAGTGTTTGCTTTGTTCCATCTGGTGCATGCGGTGTGCACAATTTGTTTGCCCTCAGGAGGGAAATTTTGACAGATTTTTGCTGCGGCATCTGCATCCTCTTCAGTCTCGAAACCCATATTGATCCAGCTGCAGTGGATGGTGTGGGTGATAACATATACTGCGTGGGGAAAGAGGGAGGCCTGTGCCTCACCTACCTTCTCCCACAGAGTTGGGGAATCGACCTCTAAGAAAAGTTGGAGCTTGTGTTCCACTTTTGATAGGGGTTGCGTGTACTGTATCTCCATGTATTGGTTTCTGTTTTGTTGTAAATTCCACAAACCTGGGTGGTGTTTGGGTTTAAGGTTTTTTGGAAGCGTTGGCTCCCAGTCCCCCTCCAGGGCGTTTTTTGCCTTTGGGTGCACCGTTTTGGCCATTGCCTGATAAGACTTTCGCCCAGTTTTGTTGGGTTTTATTAAATTCGCTCATCTCATCTGTGTGTTTACCAAAATTTATCTGCTCAAATTGAATCTTAGTAACTGATGTTATTGTTACAGGAAAGAAAAGCGCCAAATTCTAATCCTAACAAGCATAAAAGTTTGGTCATTTAATGCCTGGCTTTCGTTAGTAGAGCAGGCTATAATAACCTGTAATTGTAATTGTCAGATACATGAATTAGAAAATGTCAGGCTTTTATTGCCTTGAATAAAGGTTGCACTTCAATTTCAACAGGAGGTGGCTAACAAAAACAATTGAAAGTATTAGGTATGGAGCTAATATGATGAGGCATTTGGGGTTTTTCAGCAGAGAGAGCCTCTTGGCACATGCTGACCAATCTTTTGATACCTTATTCTTTGCAATGATATTAGCTAAAAATAGTGTGGTTGGAACGTTTGCAATAGATGTAGTTCTTTCCCTGGAAAATTGCATTTGATGGAACCACCGCTAGAGCTAGAATTGAATTTTAGGGGAATGTTGAGAAGGTGAGCATTCTTAAGGAGTTGAGGTAGAACCTCCATAGGTGCTACCTTGAGGTGAAATTTGAGGTAAGTGATACTAATCACCTTAAGGTATGGCTGAATATTGGACACAACCTTAAACACTGACAAAGTAACTCCAATGGAATCATCCGATGTAAGATAATTCCCTAAAATTAATGTTTAAGCATCAAAATAGATTTGGTGGACAAACTCATTAATAATTCAGCTTGATTAAAGCTAATCCTTATAAAAGTCTGGTTCTGGGTTGCCAAGATTAAGCCACTCTAAAAAATCTCTGAGCAGTTCGGTCTTAGCTTCGCCCAAGTTGATAAGCCATTAAGTGGAGGACCATGATATCTTATGCAACTTAGCTAAGTCAGTTTAGAAAATGTATAAGCCTTTAATGATCAGTAGCTGGTTCAAGCGCACTCTCATAACAATAACAAAGAAAATGCAACTTCTACCTCCTGGACATATTTATCTTTAAAAAGGGGTTATAGAGATTCCTGGAGAAGTCAAAGAGTTTACTAGGTGGATAGACTTGGGAGCCAAACCTGGCTCCTGGGAAGCTCTGGTAACTAGGAGGGATTTAGTCAATGAGATAGCATCTATTTGTTGACGCATTTTCAATCAAGTTGTTAGTGACAAGGCCAATCCGCTCATGGGAGGCATGTAGGGCCATTTTAGCGATGTAAGCTGGGGAAAAATGCCTAAATTAGCTTTTGATATTAGAACGTTATCAATCAAAGATTAGTTTGATACTGCCCAATGGCAGGTATTCAGGCTTTAATCCTTGCATCAAGATTCTAAAGTAATAAAATGGGTGCTATAATGCACCTCCATGATTGACAGAGTTTTTCAGGGACTTGATGAGGACCTGTCAGGGAGCACCAGTTTTGTCAGGATGAGGGTGATATATCTATATGTCACAGTGATTGTTCAGGTCTTTTGAAGACCCAAGCGTGAGGTTTACCTTACATAAATTTTAAAACTACAATTAAGGGGAGACTTTACTTAATTGCTAAAAATACTCATATATAATATATGATAGTGACAACTGAATATATTTAGCAAGTAAAAAGTAACTTAGTTTAACTTGTGGGAAGGATGGCTAGACTGGCAGGGTAACTTTTTTCTCTCAAAAATCGCACTTTTTAAAATTTAAAAGTGATTATTACAAGCCCAGAGAGAACATCCACCTGCCTGTGAAGTACTGCACCTACAGTGCATTACACCACGGTCATAAAACTTAGCATAAGTAGGTTTTTACACCTGTCTGTGCAAAGTACATCTGAAATGGACAGCTGCTTACACCAAATACAAATATTAATTACGAAGTACACTAAGGTGGACGCACCATCTGGATAACTTCCCACTAACAAAGGCCCCAATAGTTAATCAGCTACAAAAACAACCAATAATAATCAAATTCGACCAAAAACCATGAAAACACAGCAACAAGCGTGGTGAAGGCAATTAAATCCACAGGATCTGTTTCTACCAAAAACCAGATGATTAAAGCCACCCTTGGGGACCGCAAAGCAATGTAAATAACAGCGGCGTCAAGGATATTCCCCACCAAACCTCAATTAGGTGAGAGGATTGAGGCATCACAGGGGAAAAAACCTTTTGAAAAAAACAAAAACCCTAACGAAGTTTTGGTTAGATTGGGTACCAAATCCAATTTGACCAGCGAAAGCTAAGGGCCCAGTTCATCTGGACAACAACAAAAAATGTTTGCAATTGAGAAAGAGAAAATATCTGATGATACTTGAATAAATCGACCAAAAAATGTGTCAGAAACCAGTCCTAAAAATGACCAGTCAGGGAGTTGAACAGTCCCCAACCATTATTGAACAGGCAAACCAAGCAAACTGTCAGGCATTATCCCTGAAAAACATCATTTACAATCCCTGACAAATCCAAGTTGACAGCGGTGATAAAATCAGCCCAGAATCAATCAGCAAATTAGAGCTAATCATCAGGGATGATCCTCTTCAGGGATCAAGGATTATCAGGCATCAAATCTGAAAGATTAGACACCCACAAAATTTCATCAAGAAAATAAAAAATACTACCAGAAGGGGCCAAAACCTCAACAGTGGTCAAGTTGGCAACCAGGGCCCCAGTAAAGTACACCTCTATCCAAAAGGACATGTTAAACCACCGCAGAGTGTCTTCACATGAAATCAAGAAAAGTGGAGGCCCTAAAGTTCCCATATAAAATGGTGACACAATGAATCTCCAAAAAATTATGCCAGCTATAGTGACCACTTGGTGCAAACACAAGTTTTCTGCTGGGGCAGCTAAACAATGGCTTGACAACCAAATATTGCTCAAGATGTCAATGCTCTTCAAGGTATCATGGATCTGAACCAAAGACGCTCTTAAATGGATGAAAAAACCCCTGGAGCATAAAGTGATCGAAGCCACAGTTTTAGAAGATTTAAAGCCAGCGGTCAAGAAGACTTGGATGAAAGCTGGTATTGACCTCCTTAATGCGACGTAATACAATAAGGCCAGAATATCATTAAGATTCACCCAAGCCGTCAGAAGGTTGGGACTCACTCCAACGTAATTATCTGATTATGCAAAGTGTTTCCTGAATGTTTGACCGCCCTCAAATGGGCCCAACATACAATTACAGTCATCACCACGCTGGAATGTATAACGCCACATTCTGTCAAGAGGAGGCATTGTCATGGATTGCAGTCAGGTTCAAGGCCACCCAGGCCCTACAATGGTTGTACACCTAAATACCATTAGCCACCACATATGACCTGATGAAGGCGGGCTGGATGAAGGAGAAGGCGGTGGAGTGTGGACCCTTTCATGATTGGTCGCTGGAAGAGGCTATTAAATGGTCTACCAACGGATTTACCCCATTGGAAATGAAATACTGGTTCCACGTGAGAGCCATTAAAGATCAAGTTTGTGAATGGGCGGATCTGGGAGCCATGAAACCCATCCATGAAACACTCTGAGGCTGACCTTTTCCCATTGAGAAATGGAAACTCTGGCATGGTGTCACCACACTAGCTGAAGCCACAGACTGGGACACAGTGGGGTTCACCCCAGAGTTGGCCCAACTGTGGATGGAGCAGGAGATTTCACCACAGGCGGCATCAGCGATGAAAGGGGTCACAACCCCAGACCTGGGCCGAGAATTTCTCAAAGTGGAGATCCAAATTGAAACCATCCGGGATTAAAAGCAATCCTTCCAAGAACTGATGGTAGATGACCCATATGCCTTCAAAGGGTTTACCTACTCCAAAGCCTTTCAATGGTGTGAGGCGGGAGTCCCAGCTTCCATGGCACGAATTTTCACAGATGTAGGGTGGAACAGCGTTATGTTAAGGGACTGGTGCCAGCATAGTTAGATTACACTGGAGGCCCTCCAGAATTACCTGCACCCAACGTGCAGCCCTGAATCTGCCCTCAAATGGTACTGACTGGAATTTTCGCCAAAGGATTCCCTCAAGTGGCAAAACCCTGAGATTGGAGCGCAAATGGCCAGGAGCACTAATCGCTGCAGTATCAACATACACCAGATAGAAGCGTTTCTCAATCAGGGATTTAGCCTCGATGAGCCAGTAAGCTGGATAATGAAGGGGAAAACCCCCGCTGAAGTACGGAAGCCTAACACCAAATAAAAAATCTTACAAAAAAGCGTCAGCCCATACTGATTCTAACACATGGAATGGGGACAGAAGCCATATTAAATACATCTGCCAACTAATCAGCGGAGGCTTCACAGACTGCCAAGCTCCTAAGTCATATCTAAAGGATGCAATCTGAATTCACCTGCAGCTGGTAGAGGAGGAGTGGTCCAGCCTGATAAAAATGATTTATCAGGAGTTTGACGAGGTGCATCAAGAGGGCACTTTGACCACCACTGGGTAACCAAATGGGGCTATATCATATTATGATCCCAGGAGAATTGGAATGTAAAAACCTCCTTGAGATCAGAAACAAGTATAAGGGAGTATATCTGCAAATGGAACTGACTAGATATGGTAGCCAAACCACATGGTGGTTGACATTTCAAAACCTCCCGACTGATCAGGAGAGAAAATGGGTGCACAAAGTGATCTAGACCAGACTATTGTACTATGGGGAAGTACGAGAATTTTGGCAAGCCAGAGGTGATTACAATGTAAAGTGTCTTCACCCCCAAACAGTTGAAGAGCTATATGAACTGGCTCCATGGATGAAGCCAAATAAAATCGCCTTACCTCAATTCATCCGCCTTCCCAGGCTAAGCAGAGTCATGTACATTGAGTAAGAAGACTTAAAGCAAAGTATTCCAGTTCTGTTACCAGACCAGCCATACAATGGCTCAATGTCACCATTGCAAGTGAAAGACCCCTTGAGAGTACAAATATGACCCCATCTGAGGGGTCAAAAAGGATGGGGCCAAAACATTCTTTTGACCAAAAGACAAAGAATGGATCCCATGGAACTTAGTGAGGTCACAGACATGAAACACCAACAGTAAGAGTTGGACATCGCCCATAGGAAGGCATGGGAATGAGAAGCGGCTAAATGACCTGAAGTGGATGATAATCCCGTCATAAACCAAAACCTTGAATAGTACAAGATGAACAAAGGAACAAGCTCTAAACTAATGGTGCCACGCCCATCCCAAGCGGAACGGATGATCTGCAAGGAAGAATGATGGCAAAAGGCGAACCTGAAAAATCCTCCAAGAAGGGCTGGGTAGCACAAGATACCAATAAATCAAAATCTAAGCCCAACAAGTCAAAAGCGAAAATGAAGTCAACTTGGATATTTTCAGTAAACAAACCTGTGGAAACTGGCAATTAAATAACTAAATCGCCACAATTGGCAAAGTCAGCCAATTAGAATCCAAACAAAAAGACCAGATCCGCCAAAAAAATCAACAGGCAGAAATCCGTTTGAAAGATGAGGGGGAATCTACTGCGCTGCCAATAGGGACAATGGAGCACCTAAAGCTGGTAATTAAACCATCCCCATTGTCCATTGATAGGGAGAAGGGGATGGCGTCTGAATTCCCAGTGCACAGAATGCCCAGTAATACAATCCCAGTTCCATCCAACTAACCTTGAAGGTCAGCCAATACCCCCCACCCACCTTCAGAGACACCAACCATCAACAAGAAAACTTCCATCCACGACTAAATTCACAACCCTAAAAATAATCCTCATACTATGGGCTAGGCAGCCAGAAATGAGAATTGCGACCACAAATGCTTTGAGATAGCGAGCATACAAATGAGAAGGCGGAAGTTACACCATTTCAAAATAAACAAAAATTTAGACATAATTTTAATATTAGAAATGCAAGGAGGTTGCCAAAAGAGATGGTGCCAAGCTCAATCTATGATGCAAAGAATCACCCGCGCTCCCACCAAATAGGCTGATAAGCGCTCTGGACAAATAATGTGGTAATTGTCACATTGAACAAGAACATAGATCTGGAATTAAGGGAGGAAACTCACGCCGGAAGGATACTGATAGCAACTGCTATGTATAGGGAAACTGGAAAGTGCCTTTGGGTGGTGGCAGTCTATGCTTCACCAAAGCCCCACAAAAACCGAATATTTTGGAAATTTTTATCAGAAGTACCAGCTAAAGCGACAACAGTTATAGCAGGAGACCTAAACTATTGGATAAGTGCGAGTCAGGATATGTTCCTGACAAGCGAAAGTCCCAACCAAAAGGTTGATGAGATGCTAGAATACCTAGTCAAATTGAGGATATGACTTACAATTGACAAGGAGGACGACGATCTGGCCAACTTAACACAATGGACATAAAACTCTTCCACAACCCCACAGGCAGGTTTGCGCCTAGATTATATTTTGGTGTCGTCCAACCTCAGGCCGCTGATGTCAAACAGTGAAGTCTATTTAAATGCCAAAATCAACCACATGATCATATGTGTGGATATAGATCTAGAAGAACCACCAAGGGACTTTAAATGGCAAGTGGCACCAGCCACGCTGAGGGATGGGGAATGGCATCAAACAATTAAGCTGGACTGGATTGACTGGTTGTATATCTGGATTGTCACCTGGATATAGACTCTCTGGAATGATGGATCTGGATAAAAGAGAAAACGAAGCACAAAAGCATAAAGTTTGAAAAAGCATTAACCCACATGAAAACCTCTACCGCAAAACAGCTGAATCCTGCACTGGAAATGTTGAAGCTCAATTATCTGGACAGTGAATAATGGTGGAGCAAGTACCAAACAACGCGCAAAGGTGTTGGGCCTTAATGGAGAAAAAGGATTTGGAGCAACGGACCAATGCTATATACTGATATAAGATCTTAGTGGGGATGATGACCAAAAAGGGCCTGGTGCACCTCAAGGAAATCCGAATCAAGGCTAGGTTATGGGAAGTAGAGATGGTGGAAGGGGAAGTATCAATGGACTCAAAAATGGTCAGCGCGAGATCAAGCACTTCTACAGCAAACTATTCTGCCATTAAGTAATGAGCAAATTAATGATAGCTGCACTAGTTGACCTGGACTAGCCAGCACTCAGGGGCTGCATGCTGGAAGATGTCGCTAACCTATCTACCAAAATTTTGATTGATGAAGTTAAGCACACTAAAAGATTCGCTGAGAATGAAGGCACCAGGATCTGACAACATGTGTGCGAAGATGTACAGTGCATTCTGCAACCGCATCAAGCCAGAGCTAAAATACCTATTCAATCACTGTTTGAAAAACGGACAGCAAATCCCAGGAGTTCAGGAGACCCAAATTCTACTCTTGTACAAAAAAGGACTCTGGTGCCAACCATGGAGCTGGTGCCTGATCAGGATTTACAACACCAACTATAATCTGCTAACAGCATATTATCAAATTGGCTGATGGCAATCGTACTGCGCACACTCCATAAGGCCCAAAATGGGTTCATCAAGAGCTGGAGTATTTGGGACAGCATCGGTGTGGTCCTAAATATACTCTCAGATGCATGAGGAACCAAGCAGGGATATCTCATGTTCCTTGATATGTAAAAGCCATATGATTAGGTAGCATAGTCATTTCTACACAAGGCATTAAAGGCAGTCAGTATTATATTTTTGGTCTACTACAGACGGCTGGTTCTTCTGCGGTGTGGTGGAGTTTTGAACATATATTGTATGGTGACTTTAGACCAGGTGGTGACTATAGTTCAAGATATAACTCCTTGGTAATAGCACTTAATAAGTCATATTCTTCTGTTGTTAATTGGACGATGTCACACTTCCCTGATCTTACTGATCCCAAGTGAATCCTTGACTTAATACTACATAACGTATTGTATACAAAAAATCTTTTAGATTAAACAATGAACTTGTGTAATAGTTGATTGTACTTTTTTAGTATCAACTTGGAGATAATTTATAGGGTTTGATGTTCACCACCTCTTACTCATGTCGTCTCATTTTTATTGGCACTTGGCCAGAGGAACATTTAAAATTTTCATTTTAGGGTCTACAATCCTTCAACTCAGGGCATCTCAAATTGCCTTGAGGTCAACATAAAATTTTGTTAATATTCTCAAGACATCGTTTCAGATGCAACTGCAAATAGCTGAACCAATTCATTTTCTCAAGAAATTGGCAGCACATACCAAGGCAATTTGTACCACTAATTAGTAATTAATTTAATCAAAAGCTCAATTGACATTAAAAACTAATTTTGACATAAAAAAACAAAGCCCTCATACCTAAGTCATTAATATAACTATTATTATTAAGTTTGACCTAACCACCAAAGCCCTTGAGCCCATGTCATCATAGTCAAATATTATTAAGTGGAATCACTAGGCTGCGGATCCCAAGCTTTGCATAAGCTTAGAATATTCCTGATCCATAATCACTAATGCCCGATATAATCCATAATTATTAAGCATGTTAACATTACTATGTCCCAATAAAATATCTGATGATTAGGTCCAGTCAACTACTCAATACTTCCCCAAACTTGACTGGATATAAGTGACGGGTACCCTTCTTTCTGGGTCACGATGTCTAATTTTTCATGCTCATTAAAATATTAACAATATATTGATAGCCTTTCTGCCTCAGACAGACGAGTCTTCCTAAGACTGAGCAAGTCCATGTGACGTGATATGGTCATTTTTGGCGTTTTCCCATAAATTCTCAAGCTGGATAGACCAGCTATGCTTCCACTGTACCCAAGAGTTCAGCTTCACATCCTGTTGCAACTTTACCAATTGATGAACCCAAGCAGGCCCCCTTGGCTCAAGTACTGTCCATTGAACATCACAATGGGTCGAATGGGATCCTCTTTCAACTTATTCTTTATCTCTTTGGGCTTATGAAGCCATTCAGCCCCAAGAAACCCTTATCCAGCATCAATTTTCTTTGGATGGCGATCTCATTCCTGACTTCTTGTTTTCCCTTTTTTGAATCTTCCCTTCTAAGAATCTTGCTTAATCCTTACACGCAGGCAGTGTGGCTTCATTTGATCTTGAGCTCAATTTAATGTCAAAGCTTGTAAATGCATACTTGTCATCCACACTTGCTACCAGTCCTGAGGTTGCCACATACAATATTTTTGAGGCCAACCAGGCTCTTATTTTCGCTAACTTGGTTGCTAGGCTTTGGTGCAAACCCGCTTCACTACATAGTGATTTAAACATCTCATTGGGCCTCGTGACTCAGATTTCAAAAGATTGTCACATCCTGATGTTATACTGAGCCCTTTTCAAAAGCTTGGCAAAAGGGCTTCCCAAAAAGTATGTCCCCCAGATGGCTCTTCTGAGAGCGTGTGTTCACTTCCATCCTTCCTCACTCCCCACCAATACTGTGCCCAACATGCTCAGGGTATTAGAAAAGGACTGCTCACAAATGTTTTACATGAAAGTGTTCCTCCCCACAGTTTATGCCATGGTTGAATGACTTGATAGTTGGAACCAACCCCAAGGATAAGGCTGGGCTGCAGGAGTCCCAGAAGGTGAAACTAAGGCCCTCCATGACCTCAAGCACACTTTAGACCAACGCTGGGTACAAGCTAAATATGCCCAGGTTGGTATAAATGAGGTACAAAACGCCCAGCCCCTTGTATTGGCCCAGGGTATTAAAATGAATAATCTATCTAATTAATGAAGATGTTTTGATTCGGTTGATTGGGGAATGGAGGTTCAAAACTCATACCATTTTATGAAATTTCACGTTTGGGTAGAGTACAACTTCAATCAATTACTCGAGTAAAGAAAGTTTCAGTGTATTCTACCAATTTGGACGGAAGCGTTTCTTATTGGAGCATCAAAGCTTGTGCCCACTTCCACAAACCCAGAATTACCCTGACAATGTTTAAATATGGTTTTAGTGACCAAAATTGCTTGTTGGTCAACTTTTCCCAATAAACTTTCCAATTTTACGTTTTATTTATGTTATTTTTTATGATCCTGTGTGCTAACCTCTTTTAGGAGGTCTCACACTCCATTAACCTTTCCATTTTAAATATGATCAGGATATCCCCTTGTGCACCATTGGTTCGCCCAGGTCTCCTCTAACCTGGGACACTTACCTCTTCTCACATCGGGCACCACGTCATTTTTGGTTGGTTATTTCCACAAATGATTGCCCTCCTTTTCTTGAGTTATTATTTCTCCAGCACCTTCTTCTGGGCTCTAGTACATTTTCACTAACAGCTAGTTCCCTTGCGTTGGCCCTGTGCACCGTGCACTATCACGTTGGAAACAGGAAAGTTATAGACACTCTCCTTACAGTTTACCCCTGCCTTGAGAGCCTTCTTGCCAACTGTATGTTCCTTTATGCAGCATTTACTCATGAGTCAAACCTTTCTCGCCTATTCCAAAGTCCCTTCCAATGGTCTTTCCCTTTAGTTTTATAGCCTTTCTTAAGCTAAAAAGGGCCAATGTTCCTGGTGCCAAGCTTTTTGGACTTAGCACATCTCTTAAAGGGTATGAATAGTCAGGACTTTTACAATATTCACATCTTTTCAATTTTGCTACAGGTTTCTTTGGTTCAAATTACACTTCTCTCCCCCTGCCAAAGAAGGGTTACCTGTTTCCAATGACAGTGAGGCATCAAATCTTTAAATTAAATCTTTAAATTTTTCAATTATTTTTTGTCTTTTTATTATTTTTATTTTTATTTTTATTTTATATATTTATATTTATATTTATTTTTTTATTAATTATAATTTTTATTTTACTTTTTTCTATTTATTTTCTCTTTTTTTCTTTTGTATTATTATTATTCTTTATGATATGGATGAAGGAACTTATCATGTACTCGATTCACAACCCAGCCACCTTGATCCTTAATGGTATATACAACTTTGGGCAAGTTTTTTAATATAATAGATGGACCTTCTTAAAGTGAGGCCAGCTTGTGCGCGCAGCATGCGCTATGAGTGTCACAATATACTACTAAGTCTCCTTCCTTAAACCTTAGTCACTGTAGTTAATTTAGCATCGTTGTAGCTTTCTGACTATTTTTCAACTAATCATTTTTGATAGGTTTCAGATTGCAACTTGATTAGGATCTTTGCTAGTTGCTCAACATAATTATTTGGGTTAATTGCTTCAGTTGAACTGAGTATTGAATATAATAATGGAGGCAGAGCGGGCTTTCTACCATACAGAAGTTAAACCAGAGAGTGGCCTATGCTGCTGTGGTGAATAATATTTTACACAAACACAGTAGCACTAATTGAAGGCGCCCATTGTGAAGGCGCCAAGGTTACATTTTTGCTTCATATGCTGACTAAAGTGCCATTCACTCGCTTTACCATACCAATAGTCTCAGGATGGTATGGTGTTGACAACACTCCTTTGATAGACATCAACTCAGTTTAACTGTTGCACCACATGGGCAGTAAAATTTGTGCCATTGTCCATCAAGATCTTCTGGGGGCATCCGTGCTCATGAATAATATTATCCATAATGAACTTGATAGTAGTTAAAGCCCCGACGTCTCCAAAGCTTTTGCATCCACCCATTTTGTCAGATGGTCAATAGCAACAATTATGTATTTGTTGCCTAGGATACACACAGGAAAAGGGCCAATTACATCAATTGACACAATATGTCAGTACCAGTTGGGTTTGATCAAACAATAAATCACATCTGACTTCATAGGCTTTGCAATTTGGCATGGATGACATTTATTGAGCATATCTTGGATATCAAATCGCATAGAATCCCAATAGTAACTCAATCAAATTAATTCTAGCATCTTGGTTAATCCCCATTCCTGATAGCCTTATGTGCTTGTGTAATAAGCTCCATTTAGTCAGAAGGTTTTAGAAAATTCGTCATTGCCCTTCGGGCTTAAGCTTGTATAAAACTACATTTCAATATTCAGTGTCAGTTGATGCTTTTTCAATCGTTTTTTGTACTTCAAATGACTCATATCCATACTTTTGATTAATCATTTTTTCATAAGCTCATCAGCCAAACTGCTCAGGACAGCTACAATAGGAAGTTGCTGTAGTTCATTTTCATTTTGATGAGCCTCTACAGCTCTATGAATAATTTCATAATCATATACTTGTAGTTTCAGGGCCCAGTGGGCTAATCGTCCCTCATATTGCTTTAGATTGTGGAGCCATTGTAATGAGCTGTTATCTTTCACTACTTGAAACTTGGTGCCATGAATGTAAACCCAAAATTTTTTACAAGCATAGATGATACCCAAACATACTCTTTCAGTCACCATATAATTACGCTCATGCTTATTCAGCATCCTGGTGCAATAAAGAGACTGGATGCTCCTCATCATCGTCCCCAATCTGATATAGCACACCACCAATCGCAGTCAATGAGGCATCATTTTGTATGATAAAAGGCCAGCTGAAATCTAGATATTGAAGGATAGGTGCCATGCTCATTCTGGTTTTCAAACCTAAAGGCTTGTTGGCACTCCTCTGCCCAGCAAAATCAAACTCCTTCTTGCAGTAAATGGTTTAGGGTTCAGCAATCTTTACAAACCCTTCTATGAACCAATGATAGTATCCTAACATGCCTAAGAATACTTGAACATCCCTCATACTCGTCAGAAGTTGCATTTTGTTAGTCTCCTCCACCTTAAAAGGTTGAGGCCGCAAGCCCTTGGAATCGATGATGAACCTGAGATAATTTAATTTGTTCTTTAGAGAATTGATGTTTTCTGGGTTTTATCTTCAGATTGGCCTTCAACAGCCGTTAAAACACTTGTTCATGGTGCTCCAGATGTTCAGAAAACATTTTCAAAAAGACATTGATATCATACAGGTATACCAGTATGCAGGATAATTTAAGGTCCCCCTAATTGTGTCCACTGCGCGCTGAAAGGTTGCCGGCGCGTTGCAAAGCCTCTGTGGCATGCGCGTCAGTTGGAACAACCCTTGAGCAGAAATCATCGCACAATTTTCCCGCTCCTCTTGAGGCAGTTCAATTTGGCAATATCCTGAGATGAGGTCCATTGTAGTAAAATACTTCGCCCTCCAAGAGTTCCAGAGCATTTTTTTTCTGGGCAACGGATACAAATCTCTTTTTTTGTAATGGCATTGAGGCATCAATAATCAATCAAAACTTGATTGCTGCCATTTTTTCTTTACAATTAAAACTGGGCTGGCCTATTGGCTTTTGGAGGACACTATCATTCCACTTTTCAGCAATTAGTCTAGCTCTTTTTTAACTATTTCATCTCTAGCCCTCTGGTGCCAGATTGGCCTCATTCTAATAGGCACATGGTCCCCAGTGTCAACAAAATGCTGTACTCCTTTTGAACAGCCTAAATATTGATCATCTTTGGCAAAAATTTTGGAGTATTGTTCAAACAACTATAGTACTTCATCCTTCTGTTGTTCTGATAATCTGGTAAATGATTCTCAAGAAATTACAGTGTGTGCCCCAAGGGTTTCTGTCATGAAAATGGCAGAAGAAGTTTAGACCAGCCTGTCAGTCAGAGTGCGTAAGCATCAAAAAGGCAAGCCAGAATGCCAGAGGCATTGCTGCATGTATGACGTTGTATGGAGCTGGGCATTGAGAAATGATAAATCGTTGGTGCAGGACAATAATTAATAAAAAACTGAGAACAAACCGAATAGAGATCGCTCCAGACACTGGAGGTCTTGCTGCAGGGGGTGGAACCAAAGGTATGGTTTCTACAAGGTCGCTAATAGGCGGGGTTGTTTCAAATGGGGAGACAAGGGGGCAGATCCTGTTTGAAGATGGTGGCTTTAGGGACACAGAATCCTGTTATGTTGATGACATAAGTTTACAATGATGGGGTTGAATTGACAGAAGTATCTAGCTCGCTGAATCCAGTTTATGACGGTGGGGGCCATAGTGACCATCAGTACTGGTAGAGCCCATCCGGTATAAGGGCCAATGGGCCACCAGAGAAAAGTCATCAGGAACGTGGCCAGAAGGATATCAATAAAATTAGAATTGATAATTTTTTGAGGCAAATTTTTTATTTATAAGGAAAGTATTGAAAATTGACCAACAATCTTCTCAGTGCGAACATCGATGAATCCCCCCTTGGGTTGGGACCATCTAGTACTAAAAAAATCTTCTCAGTGCGATGAAACTGTTTAAATAGTGGTCAATTATTGTGGGGACAAGATGGGATTGAGACCCTCAATTTCGACCTAAACAAAAAATTATTTGGAAATAGGGGCGGATAAGCTCACTGGGAAATGACATCAAAGAATTTGGTGGCAGGCTGAGTCGCTGTCAGTTTGACCTTGAATGCCCAAACTGAGGCTTGGTTACGTTTCTGACAGTTGGTGTGATGGCGTTTGTCCTGATGAGCAGCAGGGATCCCCCCAAGGCCACCCCACGTAGGGGTTGTCCCAATTGGTTGGGAATCAGTCAGGATGCCCAACCTGCCCATGCCCAGTCGCTGGACCATTTGGTCGGTCAAAAGCGTTGCATCAGCCACAACGCCTGATTTGCTAAAAGGGATCTTCAAACCATAGTTGATGATATCTAATGCTACTACCTGCACATCAGGGATCATCCCCAACAATTTTGGGAGGGGGTTAACTTTTTATGTTCATGGTGTTGGCCAAATCAAAACCATCAGCAATTCCAGCCGATGAATCATTCTTCATCCCTTTTTGACTATATATATGGGAACCAATCATTGGGCTTGTTCCCACTCAAATTTGAACTGATAGATTTCTTTTCAGCAATCTTGGCGCAAATTTCCCTGATTAGGTGTACTAGATTTGTGAGGTGAAGTGGGCACTGGGGAGGGATCTGAAGCAGGAGGGCTGTTACCCAGCTCGTCTACCATGTGGGTGAGGTCGCCCTGAGTAATGAGGGGTACAGCCACCCTCTTCGCTTTTTTTACTCAGGAATGGGAAAAGAGCCTGATCAACTCACAGGGGATGCTCTCCAGGACTTACAGTTTCAGTCAGTAAGCTGAACTCGGATAAGTCACCAAATTTGGCAGCTGATTTTAACTCATCTCTCAGAAACAGATGCACAAATGCAACTACTTGATATTTCTTGAACTTAATAATTCAGCTGGTCAAACTTGCTAATAGGACATCAATCATTTTGTGCCCTGGTATAAGTATTCAAGGCGCCACACTAGAATCCATTTGAGATTGATGCCACGGGGATAAAACCTACTGTATAGTCCTTTTTGAATATCCAGCGTGGTCCCAGTCCTCATAACTAGTTGATAGCCTGAAGCTATTGTTGCATCCTTATTCAAACATAGAGGTATTAATCAATTTTTGTTTATGGCAGTTGGCATGGGGTGGCTTCAATTTCCCCACTGAATATATCCTACTGATATTACCCCATTGGCATAAGATATATTAATAAAGCTTCTGCAACGGCTTGTGGGTTTTGTATTATCATGAGAGTAAACAATCTAAGTGATTGTCACAATATTGACAAGATGTTATCTTTAAAATCGCATGAGATCCCATAGGTCCTTTATAAAAAACTAGTTCCAATTAATATGTATAATTGGCGTTTGGAAGCACTATTACAGGTGCGCTACTACCAAAACTCCAAAGCGCAGTGGCAAGGCGCTGTAAGATCCTTCACACTTAGTGCTGTTAAGGCCTGTGTTCCCATATTCCCAATGATGGTCGATGTCCAAAGCTATTTTCAATTTCTTTACCAACTTAATAGAAACAATGTTTACAGGTGCTCTGCTATCAACAATAGCTACTAATCTAATCTTGTTGACCAGAATATCCATGTAGGGAGCTAGGTTGGGTAAGCTGGGGCCTTCATATGGCGTAATTGAGGAAAGTTCATGGAAACATGAGTGAGTAGCTAACATCAGAACCAGAGAGGCGCCCTGGATTGGTCCTTTTGTGGCCTGGATGGGGAGTGGGATGAGGGCTAATGAATGCAACCCAACCTGTTCTTGCGGGTGCTTCCACTCTCCTTTGGGGGAAATATGGGCAGGAAGGGGGAGGCAAGAGTTGGGCGTACTGTCTATCACACTACTTTCCTATGAGGCAGGGCGCTTCAAAAACAGGTCTCAGCAAAAAGAGTGGGGAAATACTGATTGGCTGGACTCCTTCTCACCTGTCTACAATAAAAACCGCGGGTTTCTAGGTTGGCCTGAAACCTAGATATCAGCCATTAGCTTATGTGGGCTTACACTGGTGCAGCGAAAGGTGAGAGCACTCACGTACCAAAATGATGGACCAACCCAAAAGGGCTGCAATGGTTCCCACACAGAAAGGGCCCGGAGAGCAAACTTTGTCTCAAAACCAAACTGGAGAGACCAACTCCACTAACAAATCAACAAAGGGGTGGCCTCTGATGCACAGGGGGCTTTGGTCTCTTTGCCGCAGTGGCTGCTGATGGATTTGGTGTCAGAACCAAGCTTTTCAAAGAGGGAAAATCCAGCCCATCCAAGGATCTGACAGCGAGCATGGTGGAGAGCCTCAAGAGGGTTCACACCGTTGAAGTGAAGACTGGATGGTCTAAGGAGATGCTCATGGTCAGGGTGATTGAGGTGTGTGGGTTTGCCCCAATCCATATCTCACGTTTGGCTCCTGGGTTGAAACTTATGACCTTCCAATCTAAGCCTCAAAAGGAACAGGTTTTGGCTGCCAGTTTGAGCACAAATAATGAGGAGGCCATATGTCTTGACATCAGCACTGAGATCAGAAGGTTCATTCTGAGGGATGTACCACCTGTGATCACTAGAGGGGCCATGATATCTCAGATGAAAGGCTTTTGTAGAGTAATCTCCTCTAATGAGAACAAGCTGGTAAAGAACTTGAAGCAGAAGGACAGTAGCTTGAAAATGTTCACCGTAGGATCTGAGGCTGGGTTTTGAAGGTTGAACTTTCGAAATCATACCGGGAGTTACCTCATTCAGTCACTGTGGGGACCTGGAGTGTCCATGTGGTACCTCTGGACAGGTGCTTCTTGTGTGGTGCGAAGGGGCATTTCAGAGCCAAATGTCTTCAGGTTCAACCTCCTGCGGCAGTGGCCAAGCCTAGTGGGCCTAATGCGGGGGTGCCAGTGATGGCGCCCTCTGAGAAGGAGAAGTTGGCTCTCCAGAAGGCGTTGGAGAAGCTGACTGAGATGTCAGCAAAAAGCAAGTGAGGAGGCTGCGGCTAGCATCACTTCAGAGGTGGTGAATGGAGTGCTGAAAAGTCCGAGGAAGGTCTTCAAGGAGTCAAAGCAGCCCCAGAAGGCGAGGGAAGCAGCTAGACTCCAAATCGAGATGAGTGGTGCTTTGGCACAGTCCACAAAGGAAATTATGGAGGCAGTCGCCTCCCAAATGGATGGGGTTCTCCCCATCACTCAACTGCATAGGAGGCGGGCAACTGTAAGGGATGTGGGTGTGACAGATTTCGCGAGGCCCGTAGGAGAAGAGGCGGAGATGAGGGAGGTGTTGCCTGCTAGCAATAGTGGGCCAATGCCTTCTAACCCAATGTCTCCAACTAAAGAGGAGGGGTCTATCAAGGACCCTGGCAATGGTAAGATTCCGGGGGCTGTTGTGACTGAGCAGCCTCCACACCCATATCAGTTTAGTACTGTATAGGGGAGGAAGAAATGTGGTCCCGCTAAACAAGCTGTGGTGGAAGAGGATGGAGACTCCCCAGATTTTGATACCAGGGCCTCTTCAGTTTTGAACCTATGGCGATCAGGGTTGAATTTGCTAACGCTTGGGGTCTGAATGGACTTAAGCAGCAGCGGGTGAAACTCCAATTGCAACAACATGGGATAGATATCAGCTTCCTCACTGAGACTAAGCCCATTTCTGGGGTGGAAGAGGACTGGGCTTTCCAGTTCCCTAAGAAACAATAATTTACTCTCATTTGGTAGATGACCAAACTCAGACTCGCCCTTAGGGGAGGGAAAGAGGGAGTGGGAGAAGCCAAAGGGGGTACCTTGGTCTGGTGGGCGGACAAGATTAAGGTGTTGGATAAAAGGGTATTGGTTCCTAGAAGAGCAGTGGCAGTAATGTCACTGTTTAGAGAGGAATCAATTTGTTTTATTAGCATATATGCGCCCAAAACTGGATCTGAACGGAAGGCCTTCTTCCAGAAGGTCGGCCTAAGGATCCAAGAGGAAGGCATTGGGGGGTCAGTAGTTCTGGGGGGAGACATGAACTATGTATGCTTTAGGGATGACATGGCTGGGGCTTCAGGTAACTGGAGTTCTGATCTTGGAGCCCAAGAGTTGGCCAGTTTAATGATTGACCTTGGCCTACTGGATGTGTGGAGAGCTGGACGTGGTGATGAGGGAGAGACTGGGTGGACTCACATCCAGGGGGATCATTTTTCCAGCATTGACCTTGTGTTGGTGCCCAGCCTCTCCTGAGTCACTGAAAATTAATCCTTCGGAATCATGATCCAGGTGCTTCAGACCACAGGCCCCTGGAACTACAGATCAGTATCCCTCAGGTTGCTTCTGCAGGGAGATGGATCTGGAGACTGAACCATGAACTTATGAAGTGGAGTCCACTTCAGGATATCGTGAGTAAGAAGGTGAGGTGGTGGATAAGCCAAATTATGGAGAAGCCTGATGCACCAATAAAATGGCTGCAAATGAAGGCGGATCTCAAGATGGTTTGTGAAATATTTGGGAGGCAGCTAGGGGCCATGCGTTCGAGGTATAAAACCTTGGAGATGAGCTCTGAGAGTACCTGCAAGAAGGCCATGGTTGTGGGGGCATCTGCCTACATGGCCAAGGCTGAATTGTATGCGAAATCGATGGGAGCCTTCATGGTGGATCGCCTCAAAAAAGGAAGTCTAAATGGGATGAGGATTCTAACAGCAATGTGACTCTACTCCGCAAGGCAGTAGGGTCTTTCAGACCTTCAACAAGGATCTTATCACTTTGTGATGGGAAAGTTGAGGTGAAGGATGCAGTTCTCATGGCTGAGGTGGCCAAATCCTACTATGAGGACCTCTATGGCCCCTCTGAGAATGACTCAGAGGCGTCCAAAGTACTCTCAAGTAGACTGGAGTACTTCCAAAGGAGACTCAGCTGCACCTATGTAGCAAGATCCACAAATAGGAGGTGTCAGATGCCATACGCAAGGGCAAGAATGGCAAGGCTCCTGGGGATGATGGGTTGATCTTGGAGCTCTTCAAGTTTTTTTGGGCAGAAATGTTTGAGATGCTTGCTGAGCTTTACAATCAACTCTTAGCCTATGGTATAATCGGCCGTCGTTTTCAAAGCGTATTGTGGTGGTTTTGTATAATAAGGGCGATCCCTCCCTCAAGGGGAACTATAGGCCTTTTATTCTGCTTAACGTTGACTATAAGATTTTAATGAAGATCCTAAACAATTGACTAAAGGGGGTTGTGGCGGACGTTGCTGGGAAAGAGCAGAATGAGTTTATCCCAAAAAGCTCAATTACTGGAAACTTGATGTTGCTTCACCTGATAGAAGAATGGGCAAGTAAACATTATGACCAGAGGGGGCGGCTACTGTTTCTTGATAAAAAAGGCGTATGACTGGGTGAATCATGAGTTTCTTTGGGAAGTGTTAAGTAGGGTTGAAATCAAGGGGCATTTGTTGAGACTGTTTAAAGTGAATTATGAGAAGGCCTCATTGGTTGCTAATATCAACGGGGTCCTCTCCCACCCCTTAGAAAGGTGTTTATGGGAGTGTGTCAAGGAGATCCTCTATCTCCCTTGTTGTTTGTCCTTGCAATAGAGACCCTTTCATTGGTTATCAGAAAGTCAAACCGGAGGAAACTTACCAAAAATGGCGAGGAGTACTCTCCTTCAATGTTTGCAGATTATACGTGGATTTATGTTCCGTTGGTTGAGGAGAAGGTGGTGATGAACATCTTGAATATGTACCAGAACGCAAGCAACGCTAAGGTCAATATGTCAAAATCAAGGGCTTGGCTCATTGGCAGAACGGCGACGGTGGGTGTGTCACCAAAGAGCTTAATCTCCTGGATGGCAACAGGGGAGGAGTTTCTGTACCTTGGGTGTCCCATCCCTGGGCGAGTGTCGCCGCATGAAATTTGGCTCAAACTTGAAGCAGACCTTAAAAAAGCGGCTTGGAAGTGGCAATGGCTCACTTATCTTATTGGAGCAGGGCCATTGTCATGAACACTTTTATTCTTTTCAGACTATGGTACATTGCCAGTTTTGTTCCACCGCTGGCATCTTCCATCAGAAGAATACAGAGTTCAATAATCCAGTTCACTTGGCGAGTGCGAGCGTCAAAAACCATTTACTCTAACTTGTGTCAGGAGGTGAAATAGGGGGGCATCGGTCTGATTAACTTTAGAGTATGATCAAAGCACTGCAGCTGAAATGGATAGCACGAGTTGCTCAGGAGGGAAAATCATCTGTTGGTCTCCAATACTAGAGGAATACCTCTCTAAGTCTTGCAAGGACAATTTGAACAAGGATCTTGGTGTTAGCGGGGCATCAATCAAGGGGACATTCCAAGCGTGGGGAACCTACCAGGCTACTGGAAGAATTATTTTAGAGCTTGGCGGGCAGCAAGGGTAGATTAGAGGGTGTAGAGTGGACCAATGAAAGAATCTGGGCAATTCTCCTTTAGGGAGGAGCTTGGGGACTGGAGATGGAACCTCATCTGCGCAAGGCCTTCAAGCACTTTATTGGGGCGGTCCACTGGAGGGACCTCATTGATGGCGATGGCCAGAGGGTTCTTAGGGTAAAAGCAGCTAATAATGTTGCCAGTACCTCCAAGGTGCTGGTAAGGAAGGCAAGAGATGTTGTGGATGCACTGAACTGCCTTTTTTCTGGAGGAAAGCAATTCCTCCTTTGGCTGCATTAGAAGCTGGGGAAGCCCATTTGGAAGGTCATGGAGGGCAGGATCAGTGGGTATTCCAGCGAGGGAGAGAAGGCTGGAGATACTCCAGATGTGAAAGCCTCTTCGTCCTTCAGGACTGGCTCAAGGTTGGAGGAGGTAGCGGTGTCTGCCTTTCAGATTTCACAGCTGCCAGGTTCTGGAAGCTACAAGACAGAGAGCTTTTCTTGACGTACTTGTCCCGGATCACTTGCAAAATGTGACCTGGCCTGATGGACCTGTGGGGAAAAGGGTTAAGGAATGCTGTTCTATACCAGTTTAGAACTTTCCTTACCAACTCCAAAGCAACATCCTACACTGGGGCGACTCTGTATAAGTGGAGTAAGCATAAGGAGGATGACCTTCTGTATGCCTGTGAGGTATGTGGAGGGTAGGAGATGGCAAAGCACATCTTCACAGCGTGTCCAGCAGCGGATGCTGTGTGGAGTAGTGTTCTCCTTTGGTATGAAGCATACCAATTAGGGTGTAAGTTATCCTCTGGTCACATCGCATGGCCAGAGATCCTGACTGTGTATGCCACACCAAGTCTGCTTGCAGATAAGGAGGGGTTCAGGGTCTGGTGCAAAATATATATAGGGGGAGGTGATGTAAGGTCTATGGCTTGCCAGAAACCAGAGTTGCTTCCCTTCAGAAGGAATCCAGGCAACAAGCTCCCTGTCCATAGTCAAGCGATGGCTAGGAATAGCTGTAGAAAGCTATGAAAATCCTCTTTTCTCAAGTAAGTCCAACTCGGGGGTCAGTCTGGTCTCATTCCTCGCAGTAAGTAATGGGAGGATATCTCTAAACTGACTGAGTAGCCTTTGCTACCTGGTACACCAAACAGTGAAGAATATATCAGTTAGGGGTGGTGTGAGCCACCCCACCTGTAGTCGGGCCCACTATGGTGGTGCTTAGATTTGCGCAGCCCTAGTGCGGTGGGGGGTTACCCCAGGTTTCACCCTGAAAAGTTGACTGCACTAGTTGCCCTAACGGGAACACAAAAACTCAAAGCATATCCATGTAAGTGCACTCATTAGTAAGAATCAATTGAGCTTACTAAGTAAACATGGGAAAAATCCAGATAGTTAAGAGTGTGCTTCAGAGTATTTCTGATACTGGGACATTCATTGATTAATGTGTCGATTGGCATAGCTATATTCACTCCTTTCAAGCTTGAGGTATCTGTTGCATTGCTCGGCCCTTTGGATGGAATATTCTCAAGTATTTGTTGCACATAGGGTTTAGCGAAAAATTCAGAGGCTTCAGGTATAAAACCTTACTATGGGAGCGAGTTACCTCATGTATGATTGAAATACTTCATTTAGTACTAAAAAAGAATTCATTTCATTGATAACTGAGGCCTTGTGGCCTCCATTTTCTTTTCGATCAGGTGGTACTGGTGTTGTTGGGATTTTTGCCCATATTCCCAGCCTGCTAGATTATCTGGTATCGCTAGGGGAAAATTCCCCAAGGCGAAGTGAATTGGAAATCAGTTGGCCTGAGCTTTGGAAGAACTACGTTTGGGGGACTTTGGATATTCACCTGGTCATATCCATCAGGGATTGATCAAGATGAATACTTAAGATCTCATCGGGTGGAGATGCTGATGAAATAGGGGCATCTGATAGTGATTAACTATCAGGTGTACCGATTGGGATCAGTTGGGTTTCATTACTAACTGATTGGGAATAAATAATAAGTTGTGAGGTGAGTGATGACGCCTGCAACTAGAAAATTGATCAGTTGGTGAGTGACCTGCCATAATTGGTAATAAGTTCCATTACTTAAGCAGGTTGCTAGCCAATTATGGTTGGTTTGCTTGTATCAAGAGGAAAACATTAGGGACACATTTTCTGACTCTTTCCGTTTGAGGTCTTGAGGATGTCCAATGATGGAATCCTATCCAGGATAAGGAAGACCATCGCTGCTGAGACGAGGATGGGTGATTCAATAGCAATGGCTGCCGTTTCATTTAAGAGGTGTCAACTGAGGGTTAAACAGCCAAATCCCCCACTATATAATTTCCTAGGCTTTACTGTTATAAAAAAAGTAACTTTACAGAGTTTAGAGTTTATATTTAGTTACCTTATCAATTCAGTGTATAGTTAGATTATCTGCTTCTATTGTGTTGTTCTATCTCAATGATATAATTGCAGAGGGCAATAATTGGAAGACTCTCAGAGAGAAGAGTAAAAGTCTGAGCGGGGATCTAGAGAAGAAGGAACCACAATCAGGGATAGCTGCTGACTGTGTGTTAAGCCAAA
>JAKSZP010016434.1:0-43341 GCA_022478985.1 Massospora cicadina | reverse complement strand
AAACTTACACCAACTCTTTATCATAAAATTGAAGTATACAGGGTGAGCCCCTGTAGTGAGCACCAGTTTGTGGGATCCGCCGATGGATGCCACAAATATTTCTCAAAATATATAAAACTTACCTTTAAAATAAAAATAAAAGTAATAATAAACGCTTTTTATAAAGTTTTTTTATTCTTTTATTATTTGTGTGGGCAAGCCTAAAAAGCTCCTCTATTTGATCCTAGTATTTCATATTTAAACTAGTTTAATGGGGCCATGAGAATTTGGGGTTATAGTGTTAAAAAGCTTAGTCATCCAAATTAGGAAAATTAAGCTTCGTCCTATCAGAATGAGGGAAAATTATTCTGGGGTAGAACAAACCCATGTGGTAATGATTTGATAAATTGCACCCAATCACTGGTGAGTAAAATCTTCTCATTCTGAGGCAGAACAAACCCGTGTGGTAATGATTTGATAAATTGCATCCAATCTACGGTGGGTAAAATCTTCTCACTTTGGGGGAAAACAAACCCGTGTGGTATGGAATGAGACGTGGCTGAGGGGGAACCATGTGATGGGCGCCCCAAATTCAGCTGAGGAGTCGGAGCAATCTGACTATCAGTTTTTACCTTAATAAGTTGATTTTGATTATAAAACATGTTTTCCCAATGGGTAGGGTTCCACCAATAATCCGCCAGGGTCTTTTGGCCGATGGTACTCATATCCTCATTAACTATAGTATTGTTAGAAGTTTGGACATGTAATTGGCTGATCATAGTAATGGATTTGGGGGCATTTTTACCTCCAACATTCTGTTTTGAAAGTTGAGAAGGAGAATGTCTGACACTTCTAAAGAAGTAAGCCAGTGGGTGTACAGTCCATCATATTCCTGCAGAAATCCAGCCCCTATTTCAGTGTCATAAGCATCTCAGGATACAAAATATGGTTCATCTTCATCATTATGGCGAAGAACAGGGTGGTGGTGAAAGCCTCCTTTAATGCCTCAAATGCCTGCTGTAATTCTGGAGTCAAAACAAATTCGGAGTTCTTACTTGTGAGGGGGTGAAGAGGTGAGGCCAGCTCTGAAATGAATGAGAAGACTTCTTCAGGAATGTAACCAATATGTGGAACCCCGCAGTAGTTTCTGTATTACTGGGGTAGGCCAGGAGAGAATGACTTCCAGCTTAGAAGGCGCAATGGCATGACAATCTTTTAAGATCAGCTTCCTCAGGAATTGGACTTCATCCTTATAGAACTCACATTTGGATGTATTAGCCATCATACTAGCTTTCTGAAGGAATGCAGCCACTGCAACAAAACCTTGCTGTGTTGTTCAGCATCAGGTGTGTGGATCAAGATGTCATCCACGTAAGCAATTGCATAGGAGAATCTGAGATCCACCAAGGAGTCATATATTTGGTATGGAACACTGCTGGGGCATTCTTTAGATCAAAGGACATAACTTTAAGCTGGTAAATGCCATACTAGGTGTTAATTTGCAGTCAGCCACTCTTGGCCAGACTTGAACCGCACCTGATGGATAGCTCTCACCAGATAAAGTTTAAAAACACCTTTGATTTAGAAATTGCTTGGCAAATGCTGCCTTCAAGGGCAAAGGGTAGAGATCAGGAACTGTCACATTATTCAATTGTTCATAATCAACGCATGGTCTTGAAGTAATGTCTGGATTCTGGGTGAAGACCCAGGAGAGGACGCAGGAGAGGTTTTCTTGACCTTCCACCCCTTCGCCACCATATTATCAATCCACGTCTTTAAAGCCTGGTCTTCCACACCCATGTAGATATATTGGGGACGGTTTTTTTAATCAGGTCCACTGTTAAGTCGAAACTCAGATAAAATCTGAGCAAATGCAGTTTAAAGGCTATTTCCCCAAAAAAATAGAATTGAATGGAATGAGACTAAGCGGAAAATTGGTCATCTCAGGCACAATATCTGTAGAAAAATATCCTATGGTTGAGGCTTGTTCATTGCCTGTTTCCAGGGTGGGAAGGAGGGGTTTTCACCTGATTGAGTAGATGAGAATTCTAGCATATATTGCTCCAAGTCAATACTCACTGACTGGCAGCGTCATCATCCTACCCCCAGAATCATGGGGTAAAACAATTCCAGAATTTTTATTAAGTGTGCTATAAAATCATATTTGTGGGCTATAAAGCGCAAGGGTTCATATAGAGAGAGTGTAATTGTCATATTCTGGTGGTTGACTTGATAATAAACCATTTTACAACCATCAACTCAATCTGATTACCCTTTCAACAACTTAGGCCAATTACCCTAACAATTAACTTAGCTGTTTACTCTTTATAATGGCTCAAACTGAATATCCTCACATCAACTTGGGCCGATTTTACTTACAACATCTTGGCTGTTAATCCTGATTGATCTGGCATACTATTGCTATATCTTTAAGAAATCATCCTGAGATCAAACTCTAAAAATATCTCTAAAAATCCCATGGATCAATGATAGTAATGATATTGCTCTTAAAACTATTACAATCAGTTTCCCGCCTTATGGCGAATTTTATATGTCAATTCTCATAATTTCATGATAGCACGTACACATGAACCTCCCAAATGGGAGTACCAAGTTCTATCAAAAGGCCTGCTAACGTCCTGATTAGGGGTATGTCATATACTTCAAATCAATGCCAAATTCTAAGAAGTCGTATCTTGTCAGCTGTATGACAAATCTTAAATCAGGCTGACCTTAGGATAATTTTTCACATTCAAGTTGCAATTTTGTACCTGAAACCTTCCTGGTTCTCAGGTTATTTTGCCACCAATAGTCCTAGAAACAGGTCATGGTTGTACCGTTTCAAGGGCTAAACTGAGGTGAAAAAAAATACTTGTGGGATTTGTGTGCACAAAATGTGGCCAGGAGATTAACTAAGGTATTAATACCAGCGCCTGGCCTAATGAAACAATCATCCAATAATATCTCTTAATAAAAATATGTCTTCTTATTTTCTTTTTTACCTGTTTTTATCAGAGTCTGTTCTTAAAAGAGTGTTGACAAGCTGTTAAGTCAGAAATCTATAGCTTTTACCTTTTCCTGCCGTGGTAGAAGTTCCTAAATTAAAGGGAAACTTTAGCCCAAGATCAACCAAAATAGTCATATTTACTTAACCGAGGTAGCCAACCAGGGGACGGAAATTACCAAATATATGTAAAACTAAGAAATAACTGATATACATAAAATTAGGCACCCCAGGGTACTCAAGTTACCCCTGTTGCCAGCGGGACTGCCAGGTATGGGGGGTTGGTGCGCTACTCTGAGGGGGTTTCCCCTGCTATGGAGCAGGTGTGAAGGAAAGGTTCTGTGTGGAGGAACCAGAGTGGGAACCATGATTCTATGAGCGCTTTTTGCTTTGGTCTCATATATCCATAGAGCCAGGCTTGGAAGTGCTCCAGTAAGTGGACATGAAATCTGTTAATAACCCTATGAATGGTTGGAACCGTGCCCTTGAACGCATCTAATGCAATTGTGTGGATTGTCCACATTTCAATGGGTATTATTAGGGAGCGGAGGGTAGATGGGATTGGTGACTCATTCTGGAGTGCAAAGACGCTCTTTGATATCGAAAATTCTTGTTCATTGGATCTTAAGCAGGCTTGCGACTTCATGCCATATAGCTTTGGTTGGGGGGCATGTTTCTAGGCAATGATGTAGGGATCCCTCCCCTCCACATACTGCACATGTTTTGTGGAGGTAGTTGGAGCGGTCCGCCATCCTATAGGTCCTTCTCAGACAGCGCCAGGCGTTTGCTCTTATACTCGGCTGTAGGAGTGGGTGGTGAGTCATTTTCCACACTGCCTTCTGTGTGGTTAAACCATAGGAAATGTCCAACATATCTAGGTATTCTATCCTAGCTATGTTTAGGGTTGTTGCGAGCATATCTCTCTGGGGGTGGTTTTCTGGGTTTCTTAATTTAAATTGGGGACTGGGTCTTCCCCTTCCCTGTATAGTACCCAAGTTCTCTATGGTCCATCCCATACAGCGGATATTTTGGAGGATATGTTTGAAATGAGGGGAGGTTCCATGCGGACCCATTGCAGTAGGGTGTTTGGCAAGGTATGTAAGTAGTCTGGGTGGGCTATGTGGGTTGGTTAATTTGAGCTCCTGTGCAAAGTTAGTCCTTGCTGCTCTGGACCAATGTTGTTTCGGGAGGTCTGGAGCAAGGACTTCCTTTATCCAGGCACCTAGGATGTGATTGGCATGGCTCTCAAAATCTATTAGTCCCATGCCTCCGCTTGAGCGTGGACCAAATAGTGTTTCCATCCGTTTAGGAGGGTGAGAGCCAGGCCACAGCCAGCCCTGGATAAGTGCGCGGATTTAAGTTTTTAAAGTTAGGTGAGAAGGCGATCACGTGGCCAGATATCATAGTATTGGGGTGATGAGCGTTTTAGCAACTATAACTCGCCCTGTTAATCCTGGAGATTCCCTTGAGGGAGGCGACGCTTTTGGATACCCATTGTAACAGGTTACTTTCCATTGTTTCGTTAGCATATCCCCCTGATTTTAGCCAAACTCCAAGGTGTTGGACAGGAGTGGTGGTTGGAGGTGTTGCAAAGGATAAAATGATTGGGTTTTTTCTTCAAGTGTTGGTGTGAGGTTCTGATGTTGTGTCCCAATTGTTTGTGTATTTGCTTAAGAGGATGATTTCTGTATTCCTTTTGTTGAGCGATGCATTGCTCACCTTGAAGTATCCCTCTAGAGTGCGTTTCAGCTGTCAGGCATCCTCATTTTTTGCTATACCTGCTACGCAGTCATCCGCAAAGGCCAGTATCTTGACTGTTGGTTGTCCTTGTGCGGTTATCCCCATGAGACGTGATTCAGTTACTTGGAGCAGTGGGTCAAAGCTAAATTTGTATAGCAGTGGGCTGAGGGGATCCCCTTGTTTGAGCCCTCTTTGTAGTTTAATCTTGTTTGTTAGGAATCCAGGGCCGCATACAGCCATGGTTGCAGATTCTGTTAGGAGCATCGCTCATTTTACAAATCTTGGTGGGAGTTTGAAGGCATGTAGACATTCTTTTAGGTATGGCCAGCTAACTCGGTCATACGCCTTTTCCTGATCCAAGAAGACTAGGGCACCAGTTGCTTTGGATTGGCAAATGTCTGCAACAGGGTGAATGTTGTTCCATATTGAACGCCCTGGTATAAACCCAAAGTGGTTGGGTGATAGGACGTCAGAGGCAATTGCGCCTAATCTGGCTGGTAAAATTTTTGTTAGAATTTTTGTGTCAGTGTTGAAGAGTGCAATTGGGCGCCAGTTGTCCAGGTCCAACTTGTCACCCTTTTTATACAAGGCTATAACGTAGGATTCATGGCCTCCTGGTAGTAGGCGTGTTTCCAACAAGCACTGGTTCATAGACGCCAATAGGAGGGGGGCGATTTGTTGAAGAAGTTTTCTTGTAAAATTCGTAGGGTATCCCATCAGGCCCTGAGCATTTCCTATGTGGTGCACCGCGAATTGTCTCCCAAAGCTCCTCCTGTGTAATCAGGGATAGTATGTTTTAATTTGGTGGTGTACTTTGTATCTCGGCAGTTTGTATAAATTCTTTAATTTTTTTTGAATCTGTTGGCGTTTCCTGATATAATTCAGTGTAATAACGGTGTACTTCTGCCTTGACCTCCTCAGGGTCAGTTTCCACGGTGCTGTTGGTCTTGAAGACCTGTGTGCTTGCAGGCTGGTTTCTGCGGAAGTGGAATTGGCGGAAAAAGTATGTTGAACAGGTTTCGTCTTTCTTCATGAACTTACCTTTTTTTTGTACTTTGATTCTGTGTTGGTGTTTGAAGATGAGATTGTTAAGTTGGGCAGATATTTCTGCCCATTTGTGTCCCCAGTTGGGGCTATATCCAGATCTTGGAGTATTTATCTCCAGTTGGTCTAGTTCCACCAAGGTACGCTTGATTGTGGCCGTGTCCGCGGTGTACTTACATGATGCAATATGTCAGGTTTTGTTGATTAAATCCTTTTTGAAATTTTCCCATGTTCTGATGGGATCCGAAGTGAATGGGGCTGTGAATTCTGGGTTCATAGCCTTGTTTTCAACCCAGTCAGATATCTTGGGCAATTTTATATTTTCTGGGTGAATCTTTCTCCAAGGCAACACCTGTGTGTGGGATTGGGTTGGCGCTAACTGCACTGTAACCAATTGGTGGTCAGAAAAATTGATCTTTTTTGTCGTAAATTTGGAGATTCTTGAGCGGTGGGATTATGGGATGAGGATGTGGTCAATGCAAATCATTGATATGAGCGCTCCCTCACATATGTTGGGCCGCGTCATGTGGGGAAGGAGTGGTGAACTGGGGGGAGAGCATCCTGTAGGGCAAGAGATGCCTTCATTGTGTGGAATTCAATGTGTTCAAGTGGGTTTCCCCTGGTATTAGGCCATTGATCTGTATTGGGGTTATCCCAGCAGTTGAAATCGCCTAGCAAAATGGTATTTGGTAGGAGAGTGAGAGTAGGAATGTCTTCAAAAATCTTTTTCTCTCAGTTGTGGTGCACGGTGCATAGACACATGCTATTAAAATTATTTCCTCTTGGCATGTGATTGTTGCTACCAGGACTCAACCATGTAAGTGTGTTGACGAATTTGTAATTTTAATTTTTTGTTGTTTTGGACAATCACCCCACAGTGAGGCGTCCATACTGATTGTGATGGTGCGACCCTGGTTGATCAGGATCCTTCTTCCCCTTGTAGACAGTGGGTTTCTTGGATGGCCAAGATGTCTACAAGAGGTTTTTGCAGAAATTCCAGCTTTTTGGCTTGGGATGTATGAGCCCTGGCTCCCACAATGTTTAGCATCCCTATTGACACTAAGGTGCCTGTGGCGCCTCAGGAGCGGTTGGGAGGGCCCTCTGGCCCTATCCCACCGCGGCTCATTCTGGTCATGCTCCGCGTCTGTACTCCAACTCTTTCACTGCCATTGTTGGCTCCCTTGATCTGACCCAATGATTCATAGGAATTGCGGTTTTTTGCATTTGCATCAACTTTTCCTGCACAGGTCTCATGTTGATTTGATGCGGATTGTTGACTGGATTCTATATTTTTGAGGTTTGACTTTGGTGAATTGTGCACCGCATTTTCGCCCAAATTGCAGTTGCATTTCTCCTCAGTATGTGCATGACTGATGTTGCTTTGTGACTCAGTCAAGTTAATGTGAAAATTTTTGACCTGGGCATATTGTTCTGATTGGTTGGCTCAGTGAATATCCAAAATATCCTCCCAAATTTGTCTGGGGTTAATGGCGGACTCTGCATGTGCTGCCACTTCAGCCGCTGCTTGCTTGCGGGCTTTTTGTGCTGCTTTACATTCTTTGCGTGTAACTGGGTCCACGATGGATTATAGTTCATCTTCTCCCCAGCGGAATGGGTGGTGTCTGTCAGTTATCTTGACGAAGTTGTCATTATCTTCATCCATTGCTTCCTCACAATAATCATTTTTCATTAATCCCTCTTTCACAGGGCATGCATGTTCCTTGTGGCCCAGTGAGCCACAGTGGTTGCAAATGGGCGGTGTGCATTCTGGTGTAACTCAGAATGCAGCTGACTGGCCCCCATCTGCAAGGTGAAATTCTGCTGTGCGGGGAATTCTGCATAAGTCCTCTTCCACTTTTGGGAAGGGTTTGATTACAGCGATAGCTTTGCCTGTGCACAGGTTGGGCATCAGGCGAAATCGCTGTAATTTGAGTTGCTGAATTTCTCCATAGGCTATGAGCCCTTTGCGGAGCTCTTCCTCAATTACCTTATGAGGAAGGTTGGTGGGGAGCGAGTCAAAGGAGATGAGCAAATTTTTTGCTTTGTTCCATCTGGTGTGCGCGGTGCGCACAATTTTTTTGCCCTCTGGGAGGGCAATTTCCACACAGACTTTTGCTTTGGCATCAGCTTCATTGGCTGTTTTGAAACCAATATTGATCCAGCCATGGCCCATGTTGTTGGTGGCTATGTACACCGCGTGAGGGAAAAGTGAGGTCTGTGCCTCACATGTCTTCTCCCACAGGGTCGGTGACTCATCCCCAAGGATGAGTCTAATCCCATGCTCCACCTTTGACAAGGGTTAGTTGAACTGAATGTACATATATTGCGCATACTTTACAGTGAATACCATAAACAGATGGTGTCTGGGTTTGCGATTTCTTTGCGGATTGGGTTCCTGGTCCCCCTCCAGGGCGTTTCTTGCCCTTAGTTGCACCATTAAGTGCACCGCTCGCTGTGACGCTCGCCCTTGTTGTATTATTTTTTTTGATAAAGTCGCCCATCTCTCCTGTGTGTGATTATTCAAATTTGTGTTTTAAATGAATTGTAGTAACTAAAGTGATTGTTACAAGAAAGAAAGGAGCCCCTAAAACAGTCATATAATTTAGAGAATTTTAGCAAGCTTCTGAAGGGTCAATTTACCATGAGACACTGGCTAAAATTGAGGGTCTTAAGGCTGAACTTATTCCCAATTATACATGCAAAATTAATTTTATTAAGTGAGAAATCCTAAGTTTTACCAACTAGTGCCCACTCAAAATTGGTGACACTCTATGTAATGGACCCACACAACCTTTTACTTGAAGATTCAGACATAAAAGAAAGCAACAATGCGATGGAAACTTGTGACAAGTAAATCTCTGATTACTTTAATACCAGCTGCCAAGTCTCTGATGCGGGTAACTCTTACTCCCTGGATCTTATCACAGTGGGGGAGCTCAGGTAGATGCAACAAGCCCAATTGATCTTACATCTGAAAACGTTAAGGCCATGCTGGAAACCCTATATTTTGGATTTATGATTGGTACATCACTAATTGATCCTTATTTCAGTCTGTTCTACTATCTCAAGGATCAAGCACTCAAGATGAAGATATACATGAAGTATAGTGATGCAACAGTGGCAGCTCTCACCAGACGCCTCACAGACAGTCAAGCAACTAATAAATTACTGGTTAACTCTATTTAACCCTCAATCAAGAATACCCAGTGAATTCTTTTTAAACATCTGGAACTCTTGGTTATCTACCATGTACAGGGGGAAGAACAATCTTCCCAAAATGCTTTATTGGATAAATTATATTACAGTTTTATCAGTGTTCAAAAGGTAATTGTGGATAATACAGGACTTACCAATAAAGCTTAAAAATTTTACCATCTTTGAGGAGCTACTAAACTTAGGAGTCCCAAATAGCTGCAGAAGTTCTTGCACACGATGGGCTATTTCATAATGGGTACAAAACATGGAGACCCGCTGTCAAAAGCTGGAAACTCACGGTTTTTTCCTAAAATCTCAGACAGGATAACGTACCACACAGGCTACTTTGGGCTGATAAGAGCACTTGGACTTAAATTTAAAGTACATTCACTTTGATGAGTATGTTTGGACTGAATTGGGTACTTTAAAAAAAGAACATCAAAGATCTTGCAGCATTACCAGCAGTCCCAAATAGGGACGAGGAGGATGCTCAGAACAAAGAAGAATTTTTAAAAAATTTGGACTGTTGTGTCAAGATTGCAGGCCAGAAATGCTGAAATTACTCAGAAGATTTAGGAACTCAGAATGCAATTATCAATTACAAATTCCTAAGTAGACAGTATGTCTGAAGATATTAAATGCTTAACGCCCAATTAAACTTTATAAAAAAGGAAAGCAGCGACCTTAAAAAAGATAAATTACCTCAAAAAACAAAGTTTTTTCAGTGCTCACCCATCCTTGACAATGGAGAAATTTAAAAAGCTTTGCCCATTCTGCCAAAAAACGTCTTGGAAAACAGTTAAGGGCCAAATTCAAGTATCAGAATTTAGTAGTTCAGAGCAATATCATGAAATTTAGTCGTTGGGAATTGATACTGAAGCAGAAACTGATATTTCGAACATTCATCCTGTGCCTAAAGTTCTGGAATCAATCCAACACCAGATACTCCCTGATAAGAAAGAGGGTTAATTTTATCTGAGGATTCACTAAGATGCCCAAGTACTAGAAGAAGTATAATTCCTATCCTTAAAACAGGGCGAGATGACTTCAAAACTTTAAACTTGCCAAAGTTTGATAGGGATGGGAATGTTCACTCTTTCTCAAGCTGTTTGAAAAAGCAATGTGGGGAGCATCAAACTATGCAAAATGATTAGCATTAATCAACTAACTTGATTCCAACAGCTGCAACCTCGTTATGCACTAGTTGGGTGATGATTGGTCCTATATGGATTCCAAAATTGTGGTAATAAAACAATCTGGAGGGACTGGAATAGTTTGGGATTAAAAAAAACCAAGCTTCTTAATATCAAATTCAAGCAGAATGAGACTATTAGAGACTTTGCTGAAAGATTTTCCCATGAAGAACAAGTCTTGATTAGGTGCAATTCAATGACTGATTATGATGCAAATATTGCAATGGAGAATGTGGTCATGCCCTATTTTGACTTGAACCATGTTATGATACCAGCATTCATTAGAGAGATGGAAAACTGAGAGCTTACCATTTTACTTGGGAAGATGTGCCTGCAGTTTTGATTCTCCTAATTGGCTCAAAGACCAGAAAAATTCCTTTTTGGGCCCAAAAAGTAACATTATGTCTGACCAAGGGAGAAATTCTTAAACCACAAACTAAATATTCAAGAAAAAACAGCAGTCAGTGCTGATTACAAGCCAAAACTATAAATAAAAAGGGGCCTTTTGCTACACAATGCTACAGACGGTCAGACAAAAAGCCTGGGGTCAATATTGCTCTAGAAATCAACAGCAATGACAAGGCGGGAAAAGCTCAAGTGGAGTATAAATGGAATGCTCTAACTCCACCAATAATCACCAAACCATTCCACTTGACCCTGGCGAGCTCTTTAGGGCTAATGATGTCACCAAAGATAAACTTACCATATTGTGGCTAATGATGATCTTATGGTCACTACTTGGTCTAAAGAAAAAGCAACTAAACCTATACAAATTGCCAAAGAAGCCTGAGCAGATGTGTCAAATCTCACACAAAGTAAATTATTGATTAGGGTTTGCACCTCTATAACCTGGATGTTCAACTGATTTACCTTTGCTTAACAATGTACAAGTAGCCATTACAATGTAGACCTTAGCAGATAACTTTCCAGATATCCGCTCAAGTCTGAAATTACATCTGGAATCTGGCAGCAATTACAGTATTCACACAATAAATAACTGAAACTACTCTGAATGTACATATGTGGATGTAGCAGTAAACAAGGTCCATGTTCAGGCCATCATTGATAGTGGAGCCCCTATCATTATAGTCAGCATAAACTTGGTTAAAAAGTTCAAAATTGCGCCCACTGTTGCCCACTGCCAGGAATATGGCACAGCAGGAGCGCATACAAGCAAATCGCTTGTTTCATACAGTACCCTAACTTTAAGATTTAGATCTATTGTAGTGACAGCACCTTCCATAGTATTACCAAATATGAACTACTATATCCTAATTGGGACTGATTTCCTGAGGAGATATGAAGTTGTTACAAATCATAAGGACAATACTCTCACCATTTTCGCCCAGGCTATTCCACTTTACTATAATGAGGATGGAGCAGTTGATAATAAAAAGCACAGCATTTACATAAATCTGGCCTACAAAGATGGAGTAACCTGATTGTGTATATTATGCATGATCAAAGATAAAACACTACCCACCCCAGGTTAGTGAACTGATAGTGCATCCCTCTTTAGTCAATCTAGCACAATGCTATATTATCAGGAGATCAAGTAATTGTCCTGACTGGACTAACAATTAATATCCTGGAAGAACTTTATGGTGAAGTATATGAACCATGGTCAGATCATTATTTGAACCAAACATTGCACCTGATATTATCATCCCCAGCCATGGAGAAATTCACAGCTTGTGTTCAAACCTACAAAATCGGCTCATTACCATCAAGTGACATCTAAAAATTGCTTTCCTGCATCTGTTCCCTACCACTTAAATTAACTCATTCTATTAAATAGGAATTTTTGTCAAACTAGGGCTTCCTGACAAGGACCTAATAAGCATTAACAATGTTGTCCCTATGGCTGATTTAAGCACCTGACCAACTCCCAGATGGGCTAAGCTCAGGAGCTCTTTTCTAAATATCAGAAATATCTGAACAAGATGATAAGACCTAGGATGTACTAAAAGTGTCATCCACACTATTGATACTGGATATCATAAACAAATTTAATTACGCCCAATTAGACGTTCAAAATCATCTGAGTAAGCTGTTTCCAAGGAGATTAAAGAACTCCTTAATCACTGCATGTTAGTGTCTTCAAAGTGTCCTTGGTCTGCACCAATTTTAATAGTAAAATAAAGGACAGGTGCAATCAAGTTGTCATTGATCACCAGAAAATCATACAACATCATGAAGAAGGATTCGTACGCTCTTCCACGGATTGACTACGCCTTGGACAGGCTAGGGGGCGCAAAGTTCTTAGCGATGGGCCTTATCAGTGGGTAATGATAAAGATATGTCCAAAGAGGAGCGTGAAAAATGTGCAATTATACCCCAAGAGGGCCTATTTCAGCTGACAAGGATCCCCAAGGGCTCTGCAATGCTGGCTACCTTCCTGAGACCATGAACAAAGTCCTGAAAGATTAAAAGTTGTCATGTGTACTAGTGTACCCTGACAATATAAATGTTTTCAGCCGCACTTTTGATGACCACCTGGAACACTTAGAGGAGGTATTCAGAAGACTAGCAGCTTTAAAATTAAAAATCAAGCCCAAAAAGTACCAATTCTTCAAGGATCAGCTGAAATATCTTGGCTTTGTAATTGACAAAGTAGAGCTTTAGCTCAACCCTCTAATTTAAATGCCATTTCTAAAATAAAATGGCCCAAATTTTAGCGCAATATTCAAGTATTCCTAGGAAAAATCAGATATTATCGTTAATTTATGTTAATTTTGCACAACTTTGAGAATCTTTCTTCTATCTATCCAAAGATAAATTCCCATTTGGCTGGAATCCGGCTTTTCATGAAGTATACAATTAACTCCAATTGGCATTATTGAAAGCGCCCATCCTTTGATATCTGGACTTTGATTGGGAATTCATCATTCAAACTGACTCGTCAATAATGGCAATTGGAGCTATATTATCTCAGTTTGGTGAGGATGTCGAATATCATCCAGTTGCCTTTGCTAGTCAGATCTTAAACTTACATGAGAGAAATATACAGTGACAGATTGGGAATGCTTGTCCATCATATATGCTTGCAAGCAATTTCAGGTTTATCTACATGGCACTCACTTTAAAGTTGTTGCTAATCATGAATCCTTAAGATGGCTGAACAACTTAAGGAGCCTGAGGTTCAATTAAACCGGCGGGCGTTAAAGCTTCAAGCTTATGGCTACATAATTGAGCATTGCGCTGGATTAAATCATCAAAAAAGCTGATTGCCTTTCCTGACTGCCCACTATTGCAACACTTAGTCTGGCCGCCAATGAGTTGAGTTAGAGGTTATTCAGTGGAGAGTACCAAGATGAGCCTGATCCGTCCAAAAATTATTATTTTACTTGTGACAAAGATACAACTAACAAAAACAGGATACTTTACAAGATCATCAAAGGGCAAAAAGTATATATTTCCAAGACCATTGGCTCAAATAGATATTTTGGCTTCCCATAAGGCCATAGGGTATGGTGGATTAAAGGAGATAAAGGAGCATCTGAAGAAATACTATTATTAAGAGTCAATGCATTTTGGCATCCAGGAAATTCTAGAGTGCTGTGCAGAGTGTCAAAGTGAAAAAAAGTTCCAAAAAGCACATCTTAACAGCTTTTTCTGCCAAAGTTTGCTTGGCATACCAACTCAATCAACTTTTTCAGTACTCTTACAATGAAAATAAAAAAAACAAGAACATCTTTGTGGTTATCAACTACTTGACTAAATGAGTTGTATCTAAGACTATTTAGGAAGAAGGAGCAGCAACTACTGCCAATTTTGTCCTTGAAAACATCCTTCACAAACATGGATGTTCCCTGATTATCCTTATAGATAATGGAAAAAAATTTCACCGCCCATGTCCATGCCAAGCTCAACCATTTAATGGGTTTACAAGGCGTTCTTTCTGCTCCTTATCATCCTGAAATCAATAATATGGTTGAGTGAGCAAATATGACGTTGTTGGATATCATCAGTAAATTAACTTCTTCCAAACCATATGTTGGGATTTTCCCCAAATTTCCAGTTCCTAGATTAGAGAATCTGCTGATTCACTAGGGGATAATTCCCGCTAACAAATGATTTGGATATCGGATGATTTTGATATTGGTTTTATAATGTCAGCAGACTTTTAGATAATCTAATGAGTTCATGTCTGCTGAGATCGATCTAGATGAAAAACTAAATCTTGTTGGGCAGAGTTGTTGAAAAAATTGATTCATCTAATAGTTAATCAAGTTATTAAATAAGATGTGGTAATTGGGATAGGTCAGGTTTCATCACCAACTGGTTAGGAATTTGACTAGGAGTTGTGAGGTGATTGATACCGCCTGTAACTACCAAATCACCCAGTTGGTTCACGACCTTCTATATTGGGTAAAGAATCCCACTACTTAAACAGGTCTTTATCCAATTGCAGTTGGTTCACTGTTATTGAGCAGAAACGTTAGGGACAGGTTTCTTGCTCTTTCCAGTTTTGGTTTCAGTGATGTCCAACAGCAGAATCCTTATCCCAATGGAGAAGACCATCGCTGTCAGAGACCTCTAAGGGAAATTCAATGGCAACGGCTGACGTTTCTTTACTGAGGTGCCAGCAGAGTAGTTGGACGCCAAATTCCCCTATAAATCTCTTAATTTATATGATTATAAAGCAGATAAGATATCAGTTATAAATTCTATTCATCTTCAGTTAATGATAAATTAATTTGACCCTTTTGTGTGATAAAGGGTAAGGATCAGATATCCTTAGAAGAGAAGCAGACCTTTTATTAGATCTCCACTGAATTAAAGTTATGGGAACCAAGGCTGAAAACCTCTGAGTTTAAGATTATATTAAGTTCATCTGGAAGTGGGAAGAAGTCTTTAATTGTCAGTATAATCAGCATTCAGTAGAGCATTCAAAGATTAGCGTTGGCCCACCTATCAACCTGTTTTATCTACTCAGCTAGGGAATATAGTCTCCATACTATTATCACCCATATATCTATAATAATACAATAAACGTGAATTGTGCACATAATAACAACCATGAGCAGTTAACCTCTGGGAACTAGTATGAAAAAATCCAGATTTTAACAATTGTGCTCATTACAGGGGGTAGTTTATTAATATAAGCCAATTCTAATGAAACCATATCCATGATTTCATACAAGGACGAACTAAGAAATTATGGACAGAGTTGGCAGCTGTAAATTAAGATGCCTTGATCTCGGCAGATCCTAGAGAATTAGCTGCTATGGAGGAGAAAGTTACTAAGAACAAAGAAGGAGTAGAAGAAGCTTAAAATTTAGTAATGATCTACTTGAGAAATAACGGCACTAAAGAAGAAAGAAGGATAGATAATCCCCCTCAGGTTGGGACCATCTAGTACTAAAAAAAAGAAGGATAGATGATTAGAGAAGTTTTATTACTGAAAACAGAACGCAAAGTGGATTGTGTGCAATTACAATCACTCATCTCATATATGGAACATTTAGTAAAACAACCAAAAATTGAAAGACTATAAATGTGAATGCAAACCATATGCAGTGAATGAAGATGAAGAATATACTCCAAGAACCCCAGTTAGGAAGTTGGAAACTCCTAGAGGTATGCTGAATGCGTTTGCCACCATTTTGGAAATGACTCCAGAAATTATTCCTCTTGTTCAGTTGGGTTGCCAAGCTGCAAGTAGAATATAGAGAAAATTCGGAGAAATTTAAATACATGCCTAAAAACCTAATTTTTATTGAGACAAAGTCACTGCATTCTTCTGTCTGTTTTAAATGACTATGTTTGGATGTGACGACAGTCAGAAAGCATTGACAGTCATTAACTGCTTGGATACTGACTGCTAGAACTTAGTGTTGCCTCATCTTGAGGGTGACAACTGGTCCTACTCTGAGGCCAAAGTTGCAATCATAAAGGAGCTTGGAAGTCCCTCGTGTATGTCAAAACGCAAAAAAGAGTTCATGGGTATTCAATCCCTGATAACTGAAACCTTAGCAAATTTCGCCAATCAATTTTATCAAGAATTGCAGATTTTGGTTGTAGCAAAAGTACTGAGCATTTTTGATATTCAGATCGAATTACAAGCAGCTCTTTACTTTATCATGATTTGCATGAAAGGTTTTTCTGCGCTATCATTAAAATAACTACCTCACAAATGGTGGATCATTTTAAAATTTATGCGCCACATTCAAGGCCCCTAATAAAAGCTAGAAGCCTAGTTCAGTTAGGAAATTGAACGCCAACAAATCAATCAAAACCGCTAAGGAATTGCCTAATCAAGCAGTGCTAGTAAATAAACCTGAGGGATTCAAATGGACGGCAAGAGCGGTATGCGCTGTCACCAGTGTGGGGGAAAGGCCACTTTGTTTCCCAGTGCTTCAGCAAGAAGCCCAAGGAGAAGATTAATTTGATACAAGCTAAGGAAGACAACCCCATACCAGAGTTGGGAAAAGGGCCCACAGCCTAGATGTGGAAAATTCTAGAGCTGCAGTTAAACCCATTCCTACCAATACTATAAATGAAGAAATTGACTTTAACGATCTGTTTGTAGATAATGACGCTCTGGACCAGTTTTATCAAGTGGTCAACCTAGATGCCAGTGCCATAAACAGAGCTGGAGCAAAGGTGACTGATCCTTAAATTAATCAAGGAGGTCGCGCGCCCTTATGCATGCCAACTAGTGGACAAGATCCAATCTGCTGAGATTCTGGACAAATTAGTTAATACCAATTAGATGAAGCAAACTTGTTGATTCTCTTAAGAGCAATCAAAGAATCTTTTCTTGATCTATCAGTGCTGATTATTCACACCCTTGATTCAGAAAATAATGCTGCCATACACTCAGTAAACATTATTTTACAATACTCCAATTATATGTACACAGATATAATGGTTAATTGAATATGGGTGCGAGCAATAATCAACAACATGGCGCTGATAATTATTGTCTCAACTAATTTAGTCAAATAGATTAAAATCTCGCTCAAATTTAGAGAATAAAAAGGAATATGGGACCACCAGGCCTGACACTACCATCTCCAATGGAACGTATAGCGCACTGTCACTCAGATTTGGATCCCTGGTGGTATCCGCTCCAGCTATTGTTTTGCCCACCAGAACTATAGTATTCTATATTGGACCAAGTTTTTAAGAAATTAAGTAGTTAAATGCAACTTTGAAGATAATACCCTGACCATATTGGGTCAAACGCTTCATCTGGTCTATCAATGGAACGGGGAAACTCCCTTTTAATAAGAGGAACAACAAAATCAATCTTTGATGATGGTGTTATCCCAATATACTATCAATTAGTTGGACAAAAGTGTAAAGAAATGTCAATGAAAATCCTGGAAAATTATAATTCTGTTACAGATGAAGACATCAAATACTATAAAGCCATGATCTCATATCATAATCAATACAGGATTCACTTTAAAAACCTGAGCAACTGTACAAAGAGGTCAGTAGCCATGGAAGGAATCTAGAGTTGAGCCATGGGTGGCGCCTGGAATAATTATGCTAGGCCATGGATAAATCTAAGTTCTTCTGGCGAATATGAGTGAAAAACCAATAAATGAAAAAAATCAAATTGTCATGTTTGTCCATCTTATCTCAATGGCGAAATTGAGAAAATTTCCATGATTTGGAACCCTGACTGAGATGGGATTGCCAGCTGTGGTCACCAAGAATATTAATTTACTAGTTGAGTGGGACAACTCGTTGATCTGATGGAAAGACAGCTGGGGGAAGTGATCTAATTATTCGAAAAATATTGAAATTTTTGCTCAGGATGATCATGACTTAGGATGTGTGAAAAACATATTCATAAAGTCAATACTGGGGAAAATATACCAATATGGATGAGACCAATCCGGTGGTCAAAAGAGGCAGAGGCAGTAGTGGAAGAAGAAATAAGCAAACTAGTGGAGCATGGGCTTCTAGTTCCATTGTTGAGCCCCTGGGCAAGCCCAACATTGATAGTAAAGAAGAAAGACTGCTCTAATTTGTTGGTTATTGACCATCAACAATTTAACAAGATCACCAAGAAGGTTCCATATCCACTACCATGAATTGGCGATGCTTTTTACCACCTGGGGGAAGCAAAGTATTTCTCCACAATGAATTTAATATCAAGGTATTGGCAAATCAATTTACCAGTCAAAGACCAATAAAAGTGCATAATAATAACTGCGCAGGGGCTATATCAACTGACCCAAATGCCCCAAAGACTTTGTAATGCGTCTTTAACGTTCCAAAGATCCATGGACGCTATACTGAACAACCTGAAGTTGTCCTGCGTCCTGGTAAATGATTGATATAAATGTATTAAGTAGGATCTTCACTGACCATTTACAACACTTGGAGGAAGTTTTTAAGAGACTATTAGGGGCTAATCTGAATATCAAGCTGAAGAAGTGCTACTTCTTAAAAAAGAGTTGGAATATCTGGTGTTTGTCATTAAAATCATCAGATTGCAGCCACAAATGCAGAAGAGTGAAGCCATAGAGAGGATGGCTGTCTTAAAGAGCATCTGAGATATCCAAGTATTCCTTGGAATGGTCAGATACTATTGAAGATTTATATGGGATTTTGCAAAGATTTCTGAGACACTTTTCCATTTGCTGAAGGATCCAAAGAAAGGATTCATATGGAACGAAGAAGCTCTGGAGTCATTTGATGAGGTAAGCCATTACCTTATAGATCCTCCGGTTTTAAAATATCTGAATTTTAATTAAGAATTTTTCATTTAAACTGATGCTTTGTTGATGATGATTGGCGCCGTCCTGAGACAAGTGGATGAGCTTGGGGAAGAGCATCAGGCAGCTTATGTGAGCTGGGCATTATCAGTAGCAGGACAGAACTACACTGCTACAGAGCATGAGTGCCTCAAGTTAAATTACACATATAAGTAATTTCAGGTGTACATCCATGGTACTCACTTCAAAGTGGTGATAGACCACTCCTCTCTGCACTGGCTTAATATTCTCAAAGAAGTAGATTGATGTCTGTATTGATGGGCACTGAAACTACAAGCGTACAACTTCAAAGTAGTCCACCAAGCAGGAGGATGCCATCAGAATGCGGATGGTCTATCAATATTACCTACAATCCAAGTTGTACACTATCAGGGTGGTAAATTATCCCAGTGTATGGTCGATGGAGAGATTGGGAATGAGCCCCAAGAATTTAAGGTGCACTTTAAAAGAGATGGAAAACATCAAGTCCCAGAATGGATAAGTTTTTCTGGATGAAAGACGGAAACGATTATTATTTCTGAAACCATCAGAACAAGTGCAATAATACAATATGCACACAAGGTTGTTGGGCATGGAGGCCTGAGAAAAACATCCAACCATATTCACCAGTATTACTACTGGGAGTTTATCAACAATGATGTGGCCAATTATCTGGCATGTTGTGTGGAGTGTCAAATACATAAACCACATAATAATATGAGCAGATATTGACTGGTCTGCCCCAAATTTGCTTGGCATACAGTGTCCTTTGCCATAATGGGGCCACTGAATATAAGTACTGGGGGAGTCAAGTATATCATAGTTGCAATCAACTATCTAACTAGATGTGTCAAAATGAAGGCACTATCTAAATTGAACTCTGCAAGTACCTTGTGATTTAATCTGGATCAAGTCATTTATTAGCACATATGCCTGCAAGTCTTGTTGAGCAATAACAGAACAAATTTCACATCTCATGTGATTCCAAGTTTTAGTGAAATAATGGTAATCAGAGGAGTCATAAGTTCTGTACAAGCCAGAAATTAATGGACTGGCAGAAATAGTGAATGGAACGCTTGCCTTGACACTGAGGAAATTGGTTGCTGAAAAACTTCCACATGGGTAACTTACCTTGGTTCAGTAACGCTCAGCTACAACACCAGTCACCATACGGAAATGAGAAAAAATGCTGTTCAAATTGATATATGGGCAAAAGGTCGTGTTTTCATTGATTCTATATTCAGCTGTCAAACCAACATTGGAGATGAGTGCTGGACAGTACCTACTTAAATTACCAAATATCCTGACTAAAATTCAACCTCAAGCATTTGATATGGCCTTGAAGCAAAAAATTAAGGCCAAGCTGGACAAAAATAACTGACCAGCGCTACATTAATAACATGTGGGCGATAGGGTAGCCTATTGCAATATGCATGGCTTTGGGAGAAAAAACAAGCGGGATGCACTGTGGTCATTCTGCAAGTTTTGAATTACACTTCCAATGGGGGCAGTTTTCTCTCAAAGTTACTTAGGTGGATTCTCCAAAAAGGGATAAATTAAAGCAAAATCAGGTTATAATTCAAATCTCTATTATTATTGGAAGGATGGAATACTTTATAGGTTTTGTAATGGTTCATGAACTGTTTGATCTAATAAATTTGCTGAATGATCAAATCTTCTTAACCTTGATCAGGATGAGACTGATCATTCTTAGTACCTTGATAAATTTAGATATATTACACTCTCCTTCCAATAGTGCTGGAGGAATTGATGGAGAAGAATTTTCAGAAATGGGAAAATTAAGCAAAATCCTGACACTTCACCCCTCAAGATTCGATCATGGAGGAGGGTGAATTCTCAAAAATCTAGGACGAATTTGGTTTATCACTATACTAGTATCATCATGGACAATTGAGTACTCTAACCCTTTTCAAAATATAACTCAATATGGACCAGACCAGTTGGATACTAGCTTTTTCAGTTTGTCTCAGGCCAAGAGTGATATACATAAAGAAATCCCCAATCTGATATTCAGGTAAGGCAGGTTTATGCTGATTGCTTCTTTGGGTCTCCTTTTGAGTGGTTGCTTCAATTAATTTCATGGATTGAGCTTAAAAATGAATAATCTCATCAGCCAGGTTTCTCATAATTAAATCAGAGTTTTCAGGTATGCTTTCTTTAATTATGGCCTGAACACTAGAAGGGACTAATGGATCTCGCCCATACATGCACTTGAAAGGCGAAATTTTGATGATCTGATGATAGCTTACTTGATATGCAAATAAGGCACTTGGTAAATTGAAGTTCCACCAAGAGGGATCAGTGAAAGCCATCTTTCTTAAAATTGAGACTAGAGTTTCATTGACCCGTTTGATGGCCCCGTTTGTGCATGGATTGTAAGGAATGACAAATCGTCTGGTAGTATTTAATAATTTATAAAGTTCCTGTAAAAGTTGCAAAAAAATTAGTCCCATTATCTGACATAAGGACCTTAGGACATCCATGTTGAGTGATAGTGTGCTGGTAAAGGAATAGCGCCATAGTTTTAGCAGAGGGGGTGGCAATGTATATGGCCTTGACTTATTTAGTTAAGTAATTAACCGCTATAATAATGTACTGATGGCCATGTAATCCCTGAAGAAGAGGGCCTACAACATCAATGCTTACCACTTTGTACGCTTCAGTCAGCGGAATAACTTGATGTTGATAAGTAGGGTTGGTGGCTCCATAGCTTTTACAAATGAGACATGATTTAAGGGTCTTAAATGAATTTAGTCATGTTAGTCCAATAATATCTAGTTTTCAACCATTATTGAGTCTTCTTTAACCCGCTATGTCCTATATGTTCATGTCCCTCCATAACAGCATGAAATCTTGAGTTTGGGTGCAAAAAGGGTAACCACTAGGACTTAACCCTTTTATACAAAGCTCCTTCTCAAATCATGGTATCTTTGGTAATATTTTTAGGAAGGCTAAATCTTCTTCAGATTCTTGATCCCACAACTCATGCCATCCAATGAGATTATATAGGCGTTCTTCCTTCCCCAAATCCAAGGTCAATATAGGCAGTCAGGACAGATCATCAACATCTTGGTGTTGAGCACCCAAATGATGCACAAAAGAAAAATCGTAATTTTGTAATCTTAGAGCCCAACAGGCCAATCTCCCATCAGGATCCTTCATAATTTGCAACCATCTTTTCTTAATTAACAGCAATGGAGAGGCCCAAGGACTATTGGAGGGTTATAATAATTCAGCCTCCAATAGTTGTTGCAATTCTTTGGTAACTTGGGCTTCCTCCACTTTAGACTTGCGATAGGGCTTGGCATGAATATGAGGTGATCGCCAGTTTCAATGGATTGCACTACTCTTTTAATTTTACCAAAATCGTAAGTATGCTTGGCAAAAATGTCAGAGTATTCTTCTAATTATTAAAGTACTTGTCTCTCCTGTTCATTCTTGAGATGCTTTCAATTGCAGGCCCCACAGTAAGAATTTCCTGATCACTTTCTATCCCAAAGTCTTGTAAGCTTCCAAAAGGTTTAACATCATAGATTTGAGTAAGGGTAATAACTTGACATAAGCAATTGGATAGATTTTTATCTGCCATTTTTGGCTCATTGGTAAGGTTTGCCTTTAAATCAGATAATGATCCAGAATAAGCATAATCTAATACTTCAGGTCAGGGCAAAATTTCTAAAGCAGAAGGGTTGAAAATGCCTTGGACTTGTAACAAATGTCCTTTGAATAGAAAAATGTAATGAAGTATTAATAATTACCTGCGATTTAGGCAGAATGACTTAATTCTCAGTGAGAAAATAGGCATTTCTTCTCCAATATCCGCCGTTGTAGGGGGTAGTTTTACTCAAGGGTCTCCAACGTGGTATTGAATGGTTTAAGACCTTTTAGACCCCTCCAGCAGACATAACCTACGTTTGATATGAGTAGGTTCAGATGACAGTAAGGGAACTCTATACCCCAAAAGGGAAATTGATGAATCGGGATAATTAATAAGTCCATCAAAATTTTAAAAAATATGTTCCCAAAAGTAGGTCATAACTTGAATTATCAAGGACAATAGCAGGAATCGTAAAAGTTAACTTCCCCCAATCTTTAGAGGAAGTGACTAAAAGGCTCCGATTGACTGAGTACTCTGAGGTCCCACAGTGTTATATTCTTCATAATGGGAAATATTGGGCGTTAACTTAACCCACTTGATAAATTTTGTCATGACAACATTCACCAGGGATCCAGTGTCAATGATAGCCTTATCATTGACTTGATTTACTTGAAAATCAATGTGGGTAATGGTACTTCCAAACTGAGAAGATAAAGCCAACATGGAGGGCAAGGAATAGGAGGGATGTTCATCTTTATTATACTCCACAGGGCTTTGAAGTTCTTTTTGCATACTCATATCATTATCAATGTGGAGAATCTTATTGTGTTTATCTCTTTTCTTTTTCTCATCAGCTTCTTTCTTATAACAGCGAACCTCAAAATGAAAAATTGATGTCAGTAATTACACTGAACCGCTCTAGTATTCTCAGGAACAGCTTAAACTCTAGGGCGACTAGGTCTTGAAAAATTGTAAACTCAGGGTTTTTAGAAAATTAAGGAGTAAATTTCAACAATGCCTCTTTGATGTCTAATATACTTCTGAAATTCTTTACGGTATTAAGGAAGACTTGCATCTGGGTCCTAGAAGTAAAAGCAGACATAACTGCATTAATCTCAGCATTTAAATTCAATTGACCACAAGCTACCAAAGTCTGAGCTTCCCAATAAAACATATTAGCAAAATCTTTGATATATTCATTCTGGTGGGGCTGTATACCCATAAAAGCCTATTTCTGAGAGATTAAGGTTTTCTCACGCCCAAATTCTTTGATTAACGCTTCTTTGACCTGAGACCAAGTAAAGTAAGTCATCAAGTGGGGTAACATGATATCCTGAGCCAATTGGGTAAGGCGTTTAGGCAAGTAATTCATTTTTGGTGATCTGTGGCCTCACTTAGAGCCTTCTCATATAGATAGAGGAAGGAGATAATTCTGCCTTCCCCAAGAGAGTACTTGTCTTTAAATACCAGTTTAAAACTCATTGGAGCATTGGCAGTCAAAACATCACTCCAGGGTGTTCTGAATGAGTGGAAACATAAGATTTGGAGCCTGAAGCTTAAGAAAATAATGGAGGATAAGGCCCAACAGTTTTAGTACAAATTTCATTAATCTGTCAATTCAAATCAGCATGCCCCACTTTCTCATCCCTCTGACGAGATAGCTCATAAATTTGATCCTGCTGTTCATTGTACTTAAGTTCCAGTGTTTCAAATTTCGTTTGAAGCATCTCGCATTTTGATTCATAAGCTTAAATCAGGATGTCTGTGTCCTTTGCCCATTTACCCATATTACTCAATTCGTCAGATAAATACTGAAGTGAGAGGAGGGGGTCTATCGTTACCCCATCAGGTGTTAAGTTGCACTCCTTGGCCACTTTGTAAAATTGCTTTCTTAAATGTTCCATCATGCTCAATAGAGAGTCAAGTTGTTGAAGGGATCCTGAATGCCCATCACCACCTGGGGGTCCCTGAGGTCCATCCACACCTGGCAGTCCATGGGGCCCTTCAACCCTGTGGGGTCCATGAGGCCCATCAGAGCTGGGAGGTCCACATGGACCTTCACCCCAGGTGGACTCATAACGCCAGAAGTTTTCTATACTTTGTTGACTTGTAATTGAATTCCAGAATAAAATCGCTCTAATTGAAAAAGACAGTCTTTGTTTTCCTCTTCCCTCAATTGACTATGCTTAGAGAGCTGAGAAATACCCTCTTTCCATTCCTTCTGAATTTCCTGGACTCGCTTTGGGAACTTTACATCAACAAAATTGGACATCTCATGGTCAAGCGTAATAAGCTGTTGATGTACTTCATTGAGCAAAGTTCAATAATTAATGATGGCATCATGGTTATCTACACTAAACTCAGAGGCAGATTTATAAAACCTTAGTAACATAATTATTCAAGGAAAACTTTTCTCTCTCGTTGCAATCACTTTTGCAACTTATTCAATTCAAGTCTGATTCTAGTTTGATAATCTCACATAGGAGATTAGTCTGCGCCCATATCAGGGAGCAGTTGGGCAAGTAAGGTAAGATGAGCAGGTGGTAGGCCCGCGGCCTCAAACATTCAAAAACGCCCCGGAGAAACTGTTGGAATAGAAAAAAAAATTAAAAAAACTGGCAGCCACTATTTCCCTGGAAATCCTCACTTGGCAAGCGCGATGCAACCAGTACATCAACACGCTGCACTCCCAACCACTCTCGTGGGTGAAAAACAGATTCCATGTGTTTCTGGACATCCAACAAACAGCTTTATGGGAAAAATTTTGTGGGGTTGTGCACACTTTTTTCCTGACCGCGGTGTACGTCACACCTCACTCCATGTCACATGGTTGGCTGGACCTCAGTTTCAAAAACAAGGAGGTAGCAGACAAAGCTTCTGTAGTACACATATTGATTGAACTCCCCGAAGGGCAATGGGTCATTGAAACCAAACGCACCAGATGGACAAAATCTAACAAAATTTTCCTCACATTTGACTTTTTGCCTACTACAGTAGAACGTGCCATTTTGGAGCAACACCTGAAAGATGGTCTCACCATTTATGGCGAAATACAATCTTTTGAAATGCAATGCTTTACGCTAATGCCACACCTGTGCACTGGAAAAGCCATTGCAGTTCTGACCCCAACTGAGGAGATTGTGAAGGACCTAACCCAGATCCCGCACTCCACATATATCAATATTGAAGGGCATACCACCCACCCTTTCCGGGTAACTGTGGACAGCGCACCCCCCATCTGTACCCACTGTGATGTGATTGGCCATAAGGCACATGCATGCCCCACCAAGGAGGGCGTCACATTCCAAGGGCAACCCTTGGAAGCCATGGCCAGCGGAGAGGTGCACAACAAACCAACTGCAAGCACCAAAGAGGCTTTCCCGTGGGGAGCACAAGGCTGCTACCTACTGGTAAAACCTATTTCCCCGCAAGAGCAGAAGAAGGCCAAGCAGGCCCGCAGGGCCACGGCCAAGGAAGCGGCCAAAGTCACCACCACTATCCCACACTCCCAATGCTAGGATGACCTCAAAACCTTCGTGGCAGAAGCAACTCGGGAATCCATCAACTAATAAGATTGGGAAGCCCATGCCGATTGGGCCACCCAATCTGAGGATCTGATGGGTGACTCAATTTCACCCAGTCTTTGCAACCAAGCTCCAGTCAAAACCAACTTGGTTTCCAACCTACCTGAAAAAAAAATTTTGACCCACTCGATGGTGCACCAAACTCATCTGCACCACAAAAAATTCATTTGACGTCAGGGAAACAAAAAGTGTAGGCAAAAGCCAATGCGAACCTTTCTGCTAAAATCAACAAAACCACCAATAGCATTGCTGTAAACACCCACGCTGCCATGAAGGCCCATGGGGATCTAGAGGAGGCTAGTGGGCCTGGGTGCCCACCCCCTCACACCTAAGGTGTGATGGGGGAAACCTTCACTTTAGGGATGTTGAATATCGCTGGACTCAAGGTCTCGCCGTCCCAGGCTGGGAAACTGAGTTTTTTACAAAAAAATTTACCCATGGCTATCCTGGCCATCCAGGAGTCCCAATGTCCGTGAGGTTCTGAGGATGCTTGGAAAACCATGCTCCTCCCATCCCTATCCTTTTGGTCAGAGCACTGTGGGGTGCTAGTTCAGAAAAACACTTTTTTCAAATTTCTATTGTCAGAATCCTTCATAAAGGCTGAGTCCTTGTTGTCACTTTCTCGTGGGCTGATGTGGCACATGCTATCATCAACATCTACACCCCAACCCGTGCATGAGAATGGCAGGAATTTTTCTCATCAGTCATATCTCTCCCATTACCCCCAGACCCTTTCATAGTCAGTGATATGAACTGCTGGCTAAACACACCAACGGACTGTTGGCCTTCCTCCTCCCACGCCCCCCAGGGTCACATAGAACTTTGCATTCTAAAGGCCACCCTTAGGTTAATGGATGCTCTGCTGCGGTGAGCCCCGCTGCTTGAAAACATGATGTGACCCCATGTCCACAATGGCCAATTAAGGTCCATGACCCGCATAGACCTTATCCTTACGCCAGCGAAATTCCAAACCCACATTTCCCACTTCAAAACAACAAAAATTGAATTTTCCGACCACCAGCTGGTCTCAATAACCTACCACCTACCTGTCACAGTGGCTAAGGCCCCACATTGGTGCAAACTCCTCCCTCCCAAACTTTCGTCGCCAGGATTTTCCACTTGGGTGGAATCAGCAACTTTGGCAAAAGAGTTTGTTACACCATTTTTCGCTGACCCCATCTCCACATGGGCAGCCTTCAGAGAGGATACCATCCGCCACTCTTGCCACCTCTCCTCCCAACGCTCACGAGCCACATTGGCCGTCATTTCGCGCGCTCTGGCAGAGTTGGCACACCTGGAGTCCAACATCCCAGCCACAGGATACAGCCCTGCATGAGGCTGGAAGTGGGCAGAGGCAGCTGCCCACCTCAACGCGCATAAAGGCAATACAAACATCGGGTTTGTGTCTAATACAGGGCCAAATGCATTACAGAAGGCGACAAGTGCACTGCATATTTTTTTAGAATAAAATTTGCACCACACCAGAGCGTGGCCTGCACACAGGTGCAAAGATTGGATGATTCTATTGTGATACGCCAGCTGAAGTGGCAATTGAAACACAAAAGTATTGCTCCAAGTTATACCAATCCGATTTAATTCAGCTGGCTGAAGTGGCGGAATTTCTCGACCAAACCCACATCTGCACCATTTCCTGATACCCGGAAATAATGAATTTGATTACTCCAAACGAATTATGGACAGCCATCCGCGGTGCACCAAACTGGAAATGCCCAGGCCCAGATGGCATACCATATGAATTCTATAAAAAGTACTTCAAATATCTATCCCCACTGCTGCTTGCCTCACTTAACCAGAGCCTTCTGGATATGCGCCTTCTACCAGGAGGACAAGAGGCCTTCACCATCACAATCTTCAAGAAAGGGGACAAGCTAGACTTAGCCAACTGGCACTCCATTTCTTTAACTAACACGGATACAAAAATTTTAACAAAAATCATGGCTAACCGTTTAGGGATTGTAGCATCTGCCACCATCTCCCCGATACAATTTGGTTTCATACCCAGAAGGTTGATTTGGGACAACTTGCACTCTGTAGCTAACGCATGCCAGTCCACAGCCTCTGGGGCACTTGTATTCTTAGACCAATAGAAGGCCTATGATAGAGTAAACTGGGAATACCTCATGGCCTGCCTCCATCAATTCAGCTTACCCCCTCGCTTCATCAACTGGGTAATGCTGCTCACGGAATCTGCAACAATGGCAGTGCGTGGCCCTGGCTTCCTAACGGAAGTAGTCCGCCCTCAAAGAGGCTTACAACAAGGGGACCCCCTTAGCCCAATCTTATACAACTTCACCCTTGACCTACTACTTCGAAACGTGAATGCCCAACTCACTGGGGTCCATGTGCCAGGCCAAGCCCCAGTCAAGATGATGGCGTTTGCAGATGATGGTGTGGTTGGGGTGTCTAATAATAAAGATGCACGCGCACTTGAAGCTCTCATACAGGAGTATTCCCGGGTAAGTAACGCTACACAGAACGCTTCCAAAACCGAAATCATCCTCCTTGGTCAGTATCAAACCTGCTGGACCCCAGCAACCAGTGCCCAGCCCGGCCCATCTGCTCGCACACGTGATCGCCCTCCCAGCTCACCCCATACCGCCCCACTGGTGCTCCCCTTCGTGCCACGCCCTACCATAGGGCTGGTCCGCCATCTGGGCGTGTGGGTGGAGGCAGGCGGGTATGCATCAGCAGTAATGGAGAGTCATATTCTAGACAACGTGACAAAGCTCATCGCCTCCCTCAGAGCCCACCCTACTTCCCTTACTGGCAGGGTCGTTTTGGCCAACTCTATGCTCCTCTTCAAAGTCTGATTTGGAGCCCACGCCATCCCCTTCTCCCCAAGCTTTTTCAAATCCTTGTATGCCCTGTTACAAAGATGGCTTTGGTCAGTCCGCCCACCACCAGTATGGCTAGAGGTCATGTTTGGCCCTCATCATCAGGTTGCATGGGCCTGCTTGAATTCAAAGCCCATGCTGCCAAGATCCTGGGCACCTGGATTGCGGCCATCACCACCCCTACGCTCCCCTCCCAACACTTGTCCCGCGCGGCCTGCTCCAACTTCTCCCATGCCTTGTGCCTCAACAATCCATCGAACCCTCACTCCCTGATAAAATACCTGGCTTCACACCCATCGGCCACAGGTCCTCACGGGACTAAAACCCACTATAAACGAATCCTCCTCTCCATGCGGAGCACTGAGTGGAGAATTCATATTAGCGGACACACAGCCCAGAGAGGCTGCCCCTCTCCTCAGTTCACAGAGGTACAGGGGCTACCCATCTAAGAAGGCATGATCCCCACACGGCCCCATGTCCTATCCAGGGTGGACTACCTGGACATGATGGACATCCCTTACTCCATTGAGGCCCAAAAACTATTTGGAAATACGCACACCATCCTCTGTTGCAGCCTCAAATCCGTTCCCATGTGTGGTGCTGCCTGAGGCGGGTGTACCATACAGCTGATCGCTCTAATGCTTTACACTCATCCTGCGTTGTGTGTGGCCAGTATGGAACGCTGTTCCACCGCCTGGAGAAGTGTCCTACCTCTAAAGTGATATGGCGCGAAGTTCAACTTCTGATGGGCCAGGATCAAACACATCCTTTCAGTCTGTCAAGAGATATGTTTGCTTTTATCAATGGCCTCCCCCCTTCCACCCTCCCTCCATGCTCTGGTGGTTGCAATCGCCATGTGGACTATCCACAAGATTGTCTTGGATGCCATCGCAGGCTCCACCCCCACCCTCCCTGAAGCTGTCCACAGATTCGGGTCTCATTTGGTGGACCACTTTCAAGCGTGGATGTTTGGATACCTCCCACCATGTCACCAACAGCTGGTCTCCTCCTGGTTCCTAGTTTGGTTCATCAAATCAGACCCTTTCCTCCACACGTGTTCAATTGTGGCTACGGCCCCTTCACACGTTCCCTCCCCCTCCCCATAAGTGGCGTTCCCGCTGGCAACGAGAGATAGCATCGCTTCTCTGGGGTGCCTTCCCTGTTCTAAGTTTTGTCTCTCTTGGGTCAAATTCGGAAGTGTCCATCCCATGGTTGGCCTTCCTCACAATAAATTTAAATTTAATAATTATTCAAGTACTGGAGTCCTTATAGTAAAGTAAGAATCCCTTGATGATGAATTCTCACTACTGGTGATAATTGGTATAAGGTAGGGTGTACAAGCTGATGCAAGTATTTCTCAGTGCCAATTACTGGCATTTGGGAAGTTATTGGAACACTTCCTGAAAAACAGAGGGTACAGCATAGAACAAGATCAAGGTGGAACAGATTCCAGGAATTAAGGCTCCCTCAAGCATTTTATTTATAATAATTTGTAAAGCCTCAGGCAGGATTTAAAAGTTTGTTGTAAAGCTTAAGTTAAGATCATAAAACTTTAGGCTGACACAGAATTCTAACGTGGGTGGTACTCTTGGGATTTCATTTTTAGTTGAACGGACCCAACGTAAAATACTGCCTTGCTCATGGTTTGAGCTCCTTCATGTGAAAAATGAGAATCCATAGTAGTGATAGACGTTTTCACTGGTGCGCAACTCAGAGTAGCCCCTGTAGTGAGCACCAATCTGGAAGTTTTGAATTACACTTTTAATGGGGCAGGTTTTCTCTCAAAGTTACTTAGGTGGATTCTCCAAAAAGTGATAAATTAAAGCAAAAGCAGGTTATAATTCAAACTCCTATTTTCATTGGAAAGATGGAATATTTTTAGGTTTTGTAATGGTTCATGAACTGTTTGATCTAATAAATTACTGAATAATCAAATCTTCTATCCCTTGATTGGGATAAGACTTATCATTCTTATTGACCTTAATAAGTAGATAAAGTAAGCTCTCCTTCCAATAGTGGTAAGGGTTTTGATGAAGTAAAATTTTCAGAAATGAGAGAATTCAGCAAAATCCCAAAAGTCATGTCTGTTCAAAATTATCACCAAGTTGGCAACAGAAGCATATACTATCAAGAACCTCGTGGATGGAATATTAGTAAACTGGTTCTATGCAAAATACCTAAAGCATTGGATCCAAGAAAAATTAATTAAAGTATTCCTAAAGGACTGTTAAATCATCAAAATGGTTATGTCCTAATATTTTGGTTTAATCTTTAAAAAAGGGCAGCTGAACCAAAGTAGATTGGTAAGTCTTAAAAAATAAGACCCTTGAACCATAAAAACTGGTATGTCAAAGTATACCTAGGAACCAATTTGGGGAAATTATGAAAAGATGGACCGCTGAACCAAGTATAGGTCAAGTCCCATAAAAAAAATAAAAAAACGCAATAAAAAATTGATGAATATAAAAAAAAGAAAAAGAAAAATAATCATTTAAAACTTTTTTATTTATTATCCTCACCTCAAATGATTCCGCCTATGAAGCCTCTTGAGGGAGGGAGGTTGTATGATAGTAGGAGTGAACAAGCCATCAAATTCAATTTGAGAGCAAACACTAGTGAGGGCTAAACCCACCTAAAGCCAAGTTCTTTAAGCAGAAACTGAGCCTTGTGAGAACGCAACCAGGGGAAGTGAAATAAAATGTTGGTACTTGCCAAACATGATACTCCAGATTAGGGAGAAAAACAGCATAAAAGGAAGAGGCAATTGGTGAATAACCCCAGATAATCCTAATATTGCACTGGTGCTGAAATACTAGTCTTGAGTGATTGCCGGCAGGCTTCATTAAGGACGTTTGACATATGTGCCATCATGGTGCAAGGCTAGTGGAAGGAGGTTGCCAGATCATACCACTGATCAGAGCTATTAGGAGAAGATATCAATATGAAGTGGCAGAGATAAGGTAGTCGTGCAATTTGAAAGCAGAATCTTGAAGGTGATGGCTGCAAGCTTTCTGGAACTGGAAGCAGAAATAATGATGGAAGTTGGGAGATGCTGAAAGCTTTGTGGCCCAACTGCAAAGGACTTGGCTGGCAAAACAAAGAGCGTAGGCTGCAACATATTGATCTAAAATGCTTGAGAGATTGGCGGTGCCAAGAATCTCAGCAAGGGACTCAGTTATTCTGCTTATTAAATCTGCATATGGGAGCTTAAATTGTTCATAATTCCAAATAGTTAATTTGGTTAAAGTTATTGCTGGCTTATAATATTGGTCTAGCCAAAGTAGGAGCTCCAGAAGCAAATCAGAGCCAACACAAAACAGCTGATGTATATTGGAAGGCATTTCTTCAGTAGGCTCAACAATTATTCTGGGATTAGCAAGAACGGAGCTGAATCCAGAAAAGTGTCAAAGTCCAATTAGACGACAGGTGGAAGAGGAAGAATTGGCTGTGATTTGTTTGAGATAGTGGCCACTCTGGTTTCATCAGGATTGGATACCATTTCTGGTAATTCAGTGGAAGGACTATCCACAATTGTGCGACTTACAGTATGGGTCCTTGTGGGGCCATAATAGAGATTTCTATGAGTAGCATGACTCATTGATTGGAAGAGGTGGGCATCTTCAGCAGAAATATTGTCCAGATATTGCTGTTACCAGGAGTTAGACAAATTTGACATATGAGCTGGGAAAGTAGGAGTGTTGGACTTTTTATAATTGTCCACATTATCTACCTTGATGTGGATTAAACTCGGATTTATTCTAATTTTGGTACAATTACTTTCTAATTTATAAATTAAAATTAAAATTTAATTTGGGAAGCCCGACTATGAGATGAACACTTCCAATATGTTTAATACTCAAGTACTGATATACGCTAAAGGCACCCCAGAGAAGCTAATGCTGTCTCCTGTTGCCAGTGGGAATGCCAATTAAAGGAAGAGGGGTATCGTTAGTAGAGGCTTGCACCACTATTGAGCACGTATGAAGGAAAGGGTCTGAAGAGATGAGCCATGCCTGGAACCAGGATGAGTTTAATTGTCATTGAAGGGATGGTAGATATCCAAACAACCATGCTTGAAAGGGGTCCATAAGGTGTGACTGGAATCGTCATACAGCTTCCTGGAGGGTGGGAGTATAGCCTGAAATGGCATCCAGGACAATCTTGTGTATAGTTCACATAGTAATTGCCAACAATAAGTCTCAGAGGGAAGGTCATATTGGGGAATTTAAGGACAAGGCGAAGATGTTCTTAGGTAGGCTAAAGGTCTGTGTTTGATCCCAGAAAAAAAAGTGCTGAACCTCACGCCAGATCGCTTTTGAAGGTGGGCAATATTACAGGCGGTGGACCAAAGTCCCATATTAATCACACACAACAATTGAGGAGTGTGATGAGTTGAATCTCTCTGCAGTACGGTATACCCATTTTAAGCAGCGCCATACATGGGAACATATTTGTGGCTGTAGAAGAGGGTGATGGGTGTATTTCCAGATGTCTTTCTGGGTTTCTATGGAGTATGGGATGTCCAACATGTCCAGATATACCACTTTGGCCATGGTATGGGACCTCCTTGGTATCAATTGTTCATAACGACTTGTTCTTGTACTTCCTGTTTGAATTGGGGGGTAGGCTGACCACTCTGCGAGGTAAACCCACTGATACTGATCCTCCATTATGCACTCCTCATATTAAGTAGAATCCTTTTAAAATGGGCGGTGGTCCCATGCAGGCCTTCTGTGGATGGGTAAGTTGCCATATATGTAAGAAGAGAGTCTGGGTAGTGGGGTTTTGGATGCCAAGGGCATGGGCATGGGCAAAGTTGTATTGTGCTGTATGCAACCAGTGTTAGGTTGGGAGTGAGGATTGATTAATGAAGCAATACATGTACCCAGAATCCTGGATGCTTGGTCCACGTAGTTAAGTAGGCCCATTCTTCGCTTTAACTGGACCATAGAGGACTTTCAATCACACAGTGGGAGATCAAACTAGCCAAAGCCACCCTTGTAAGAGGCCATATACCAAAGCAAAAAAAGACAGGGAGAAAGCGATGAAAAATGATCTGAATAACATAATTTTGACAGAAGCGTAGTGTTGTCAATCACTACTTTACCTTTTAAGCTGGTTTTTTGACCCTTAATGATGCAATATGCTTTGTTACAATATCTAGTAGGTGGTGTTCCATTTTCGAATTGGAATATCCACCCGCCTCTATCCATATTCCCAGGTGGCGCACTGGGCCCTTAGTGGGGCTGGACACAAAAGGTGGTACTAGATGAGTGTTTTGTGGCGGTCGCCTGGGTAATCTGATGAAAGACTGAACTACTGGGTCCCTCTGATTGAGGGCGCCGGGGACCATTGTGTTTGGTATCTATTAAGAAGGATGATTTAGGCTTTGTATGTGTTGAGTGCTACATTGCTAGCCTTGGAGTATCACTGGATTGTGGACTCCAGTGTGCATGCATCATGGTTGCTAATACCCCAACTACACAATCATCTGTGAATGTAAGAATCATAATTGATGCTTGGCCTTGCACTTGTACACCATGTAGGAAACCAACTACTTATGTGCTCTCTGGTGCTAAACCGCCTCTGGTTTCCATAGCAGTTTTATTAAGTTTAAATTAAAAATAATAATAAAATTATAAGAATGGGGTTTTATCAATTTTATTAGTATAAGCGCCAGCAAGGGTAAAAAAGGTTCTCTTGATATATGAACATTTCTATTTAAATGGTATTGAGGGTCAGGGAAATGCAAAGGTAGGCGTGTGGAATTAGCCTGGTAATTTCCAAAATAGGTAATATGTTAAATCCCCTTGTTGGATCTTGGGAAATTCAGGTCACTTAGTGGAAATGACGGATGGGATGGTATGGTTTGGCAGAACGTACCCATTTGGTAATGAATTAGTGTAATTCAACCAATCACATTTTGCTAAAATTATTGCATCTTGGGGGACCTTCGCCACGCCTATAAAAGGGGGCCGCTTAGGTGCTAAATTGAAACTGGCTGTGGCAAGAGAAGAACCATTCAATGGGCGCCCCAGAATATGCCGCGGGGTTGGAGTAATCTGACTGCTAGAGTTATAATTAGTAGCCCGCTTAGCAGTTGGAAAAGTGTTGCTCTGATTCGTGGGGTTCCACCAAGAATTGGCCAGGGTTTTTGGTCAATATGGTCGTTATTACCATCCAAAATAATATTAGTATGAGATTAGACATGTAATTGCCCAATCATATTTCTTAATTTGGGGTTATTCTTCCCCAAAACATTCTTTTTGCTGAAGTTGAGGTGGCAATTGTTTGACATTACCCCCCTCAAGAATGTTGGGGGGAGAATAGGGATGTAGGAAGCGCTCATGTACCTGATTAATATTAATCTCTATGATTAAATGATTTGATTGATTATTCCTTTCCTCTTTATTAAGTGATTGTGAATGGCCCCTCCCAGATTGATCCGAGCTTGCTACTTCTTGGAGTGATGCAATTATGGTAATATAAGACCATAACAAACACTTGAAAGGAGGGCAAGGGAGCCCTGTCATGGAAGCAGCTGATAAGAATTTAGACTGGGCTCCCAGTGTAAGTCCTGGGGAACGTCCCCTGGCGTTTGATCGGGCCATCTTCCCATTCCCAAGTAAAAAGACACCGAAGAGGATGGTGGTACCCCTCGTTACTCAGGGTAATCTTGCTCACGTAGTAGACAAGTGATGGGTACACAGCTCTTCCGCTCTGGATCCCACCCCAGTACCCACACTCACCTTGGCAGAACTGTTATGGGGAATTAGCATGCTTTTGCGCCAAAATTGTCAAGTTGAAATCAGCCAGATCTAATTTGAGTGGCAATATAGCTGATGCCCGAATCTCAAATGGCTGGAAAGGTATGAAGACTGAGGTATTGGTCAGAACGCCCGATAGTTCCAATCTGATCAATATGCCAATCAAACAAAGCTCCCTCCTACCAAAGTTGTCGAGGATCATCCTTGATGATCAGGCTAAAGCATCAGGCGCCAACAACAAGGGTTTGAAGCCCCCAGTAGGTAATTTGGGCATTACAGCCGATGTGATGCTATTGACCAAACAAACGGTCCAGTGACCAAGTGTGGGTGGGTTGGGCATCCCAAACCTGTAATCAACCAAATGGACCCACTCCTATGAGGGGTGGCCTTGGGGATTCCTGTCGCTCATTGGGCCAAATGCATTGTGCCAACCGTTGGAAACGTAGCCAAGCCCCAGTTTGGACGTTTAAGGTCGAACTGACAGTGACTCAGCTCACTGCCAAATTTTTCAATGTTGGTTCTCAAAGAACAAACCTACCCATTCCCAAACAATTCGCCAGTTAGGTCTAAATTGCGGGACCCAATCCCAGCTTGTCACTACCCCAATCAACCACTATTCAACCAGTTGCATAGCACTGTGAAAATTGTTGGTTGATTTTCTTACTTTCCCTTTAAATAAAATTTTGCCAAAAACCAAACAATTTTTATTATCTCTTCTGACCGCATCCCTGATGGCGTTTCCCCGGTGGTCCATTGGTCCAAATACCGGATGGGCTCTACCAGTACTCTTGGTCACTATGGCCCCCTCCGTCATCATTTGTGTTCAGCAAGTCCAATATTTTTAGCTATACAACCCCATTATTACTAACTTCCAGCAGTAATACATGGGGATCTTATGGCCATATGTCCACCAATTGCAAGAGAGAATCCATCTCCTTACCACCCCAGTTGAAATGGCCCCATACGTTGAGGACCTCATTGAGACTATCTCAGTGATCCCACCCCCTGCAGCAAGACCTTCTGGCTTGGGAATGAGTTTAGTGTGGTTCGTCGTCAGGATCATCCTCACCATGTTGTTGCACCACCACTTCATGGTTTCACATTTCCCAGCTCCATATCAAGTCATTTGGTCAGCAATGCCTCTGGCATTCTGGCTTTCTTTTTGGGTGCTCACGCATCCCGACTGGCAGGTCAGTATAAACTTCTTCTGCTGTTTCCATGACATAATTGACCAACCATTATTTCCAGCCACTTCCGCCTTGTTCTTCAAACTGGGTGCCGCAGTGGTTACTCTTACAAATGAATGTGCAATCAGTAGTTTGCTGTTTGTTGTTTGTTTAGTCACTTTATGACTTTGAGAGAAGTATCCGCTCTACCTTGGGAAATCTTCTTCAAGCCACCCAAGCTGCGCAGATTGCATCTCCTCCTTCCTCTAGGCCGGAGGGAAAATCAAGTGTCCCTCCCAGGAGATCGCCAATCAAGTTCTTGATGCACTTGCCAAAGTACAAATGCATACAGCAATTGCACTCAATAACACTTCTATGTTATCTCATGCCCAACAAGGGCTCGCGTTGTTAGACGCTGTGGATAAGGATGCCCGCCGTTGTGTGAGAGGTCTCTTGCGTTCTTCCTCACAAGCAGGAGACTCCACTCCTCTGATGGCTGTTGTGTCAGCCGCTTTGAAACCCCCTGTGTCCCAATTAGACCACTTATTCTGACTGATCTATGCCATGGCTGAAACCCCTAGCTTGGTTTCTTTGATTTCTACCTTTTGTGAACTGGCCCCCGCGTTGGGTCTATCTATTGATATTCTTCAGGCAGTCTTTAGATCGTAATTGGATTTGGGTTCCGCTCATCATGAGGTCTGGTCTACCATCTAAGGATCAGTAGATCAAATATGTGCCTCAGCAAACACCATCAACGCCTTACCCCGTCATGTTACCCATTATCAGAAGGCGAATTTCTTGATTGGATTACCCAAAGTAGATGCAGATGACGAACCTATCTCTGGATTAGTGGTAGACTTGGGTACCAATTTTGCTGTAACCCTCGAGTCTGAGTTGGTGGGTACAGAGTTGACTATTAATGATTCTGTCCAAGCTCAGATGGACGAAGTCGTTTCCCCCACCCTTGTACTTCCAATCTTTGCTCCAGCGAAGGACCCCAACCTTACCCTCAATATTCTCATTATTTCTTCAGTCACAAATTAGTCAGTTGATTCTTCTAATAAATAAAACTTCGCTTATTTCATTGTGCCTATGAAGATCAGTATTGGTCTGCATCATGCCTCCTTTGAAGTTCTGGTGGATACCAGAGCTGCGGGGAACTTCATGAGTGTTGAGTTGGCGCAACAAATAAAACTGAAAATGGATGTGGGCTCCTCAGTGATGGTGGCCTCATTTGCTTATCAGTCCTCATATGTCGTTCACCAACTGGTACCCTTTTCAATTCACCAGTTCACCTTTTTGCGATCATTTTTCAGCTATGCCAAACCTGGTGTTTCCATAATCTTAGGTGTGGGGTGGTGGCGCCCACAACATGTGAAGATTCATTTAGAATCTAATACGTTGTTGTTTACCAATGATGATTTGGAGGGAGAATTCCCTCTAATCAACACCTCAAGGAGATACAAGGAACCAGCTTTATCACTATCCTGGTTACTTCTGTGGGCATTTCGGCCAATTTTCCCAAAAGCAAAATGTGATATTGGAGAATCTTTAACATGGAAAAGGTGGATCGCCTGCCTAAGCACACTAGGTACGATTATGGGTTACACACAACCGTGGAGTTGGTGAACATCAACTGTCCATTGTATCCTCATACAGTGTAGGAAGAAGTTGCACTCAATACCTGGTTGGATGACATGTTGAAAAAAGGTTAGTTTGTTCAAGGAGACCTCACTCATTGCCTCCCCCCATCATCTTCACCAAAAAATTGGATGGTTCTCTCTGTCCCTGCATGGATTACGGTCATTTGAATAAAAATATTGTTTCTGATCCCTACCCATTGCCGCTGGAGCAGACAATCAGCCAGGCAATTGCCAAATCTCATGTGTTCTCAAAGCTGGATCTGGTGTACGCCTTCAACCAAATTCGGGTAATGGAAGGGCAGGAATGGTTAACTGAGATCTGAACAAAGAGAGGCATTTTTCAATTTTTGGGTTATGTCCTTTGGGCTGAATAATGCCCCCACTACATTTCAACAGATAATCGACAGTGTACTGGGTGATCTCCAGTTTACCTGTGCAATTGCATACAATGATGATATCCTGGTTCACTCCCCAACTCCCGAGCAACATGCTACTGACTTGGAAGCGGTGGTAGTCGCCTTGCATAAGGCAGTTTTGTTCCTCAAACCTTCCAAGTGTGAGTTTTAGAAGGAGGAGGTTACTTTCCTTGGGAACCTGGTTCTCAAAGATGGCTATGCAATCCCTCCCAACAAGTTAGATGTGATCCAGGAATGGCCAACTCTGACTATGCAGAAACAACTTCAGAGTTTCTTAGGAACTATCATTTTCCTAAAAATTTCCTCAGCACTTTCCCAGTTAGCTGTACCACCCACCCCCTTACTGGGAAAAATGTACCATTTTGTTGGACGCCTGAATGCCAGCAGGCGTTCAAATCAATCAAAGATTTGTTCATGTCTCCACCCATTTTGAAACATGATGATCCCATCAAACCATATATCGTGGCATGTGATTCCTCATAAGTAGCAGTGGGAGCGGTGTTCCTTCAGGAGCATGATGGTCTTGAACATCCGGTCACTTATTTCTCCCAAAATTTCACAGCCACAGAGCAGTCTTGGGCCATATATGATAAGGAATTGGCAGCTGTTGCATGGTCATTAACCCATCGGCGGTATCTGTTGCAGGGTGCTCGCCACGAATTAACAGTGCACATGGATCACCAGGCCCTTTTTATATTTTCGCAAACCCCAAAATTGGCACATTGGCAGGCCTGAACCTATCAGGACCTGTGTAGTTTTAACTTTAAATACAAATTCACTAAAGGTGCGCTCAATGTACTTCCCAATTTCCTAAGCCATAGTCCCTCCCACTGTCCCTCAGAACCAAAGGAGGTGGATCTCATTACCATGATTCCTGCCTCCCAAATTCTGTCGATTGTTCCCCCCCTCATTTCCTCTGTCATTTTGGCTCCTGACGCCCCACTAGTAGCTCAGGTTTTAGCCGGTCAAATGGCCTGTCCTAAGGGCGTGGAGTTGGTCGAGCAGTTGGCTCACTCAAGTCACAAACACTCCCTATACTCCTTAGATGAGGGACTCATTTACTTCCACTCTTGCATCTGGGCTCCCCCTCTTTCCGCTCAGAGGTATTCTGTGCACATCATGATCCCCCCACAGTTGGACATCCTGGTAACATGAAATGCATTAATTTGATCAAGAGCACCTTTAATTGGGCGGACTGACAAAAGAGGTTCCAGCTTAGATCATCGATTTGTGTTACTTGTGCTAGGGCCAAGTTGGATTGCTCCAGGAAAAACGGCCTCCTGCACCCTTTACAGCAGGTGGAGGGTCCATGGACCTTGGTGTCCGTGGACTTTATCGTTGAACTTCCCTGTTTTAATGGGTTCACAGTGGTGATTGTAGTGGTGGATCATTTCACAAAATTTTCCCTTTTTATCCTGTGTACTTCCACGATTACATCAGAAGAAACTTCCCATCTTTTCATACACCATGTGTTTTCAATGTTTGGTCTTCCCAGGAGATCATCAGTGACTGGGGTTCACAGTTTACTGCACGGTTTTGGAGTGAACTCCGGTCAATCTAAAATATCCCCCTGTCAATCCATGGCGTATCACCCTCAGTCTGATGGACAACCAAGCAGGTCAATCAGTCCTCGAACAGTACCTGTTATTCTTCAGCAGTACAGGATACTTGGGCCAGTGACTTGCCTCTCAATCAATTTGCTTACAATAATGGGACCCATGCATCTATGTGGGTTTTCCCCTTACGAAGCAACATTGTGTTATAATCCTTCATTTTTGGTTGGGCTGTGCTTGCAGCCTGAGGTTCAAGCTGCCATGGAACATGCTGCCCATATCTGATCAACTCAAGCTTTAGTGTGGGAACACCTTACTAAAGCCATCGATGACTACAAGTGGTTTGTAGATTGTAAGCATCTTCTGGGTCACAATTTTATGGTGGGCTCCTACGTTATGCTTGATACCCATCATTTAAGAAATTCAAACCCCTTCCCGTAAATTCGCCAGTAAATGCTTGAGCCCCCATTTAGTGGAGGAGGTATTGGGTATCAGGGCGTTCTGACTGAAGCTTCCTGCACATTGGAAGCTGCACCCTGTTTTCCATGTTTCCCAGCTGTCGCCCTTCAAGGGTGCAATTACCATGGAACCAGAACTGATTATTGTCTATAATGAGGAAGAAGCTGAGGTAGAGGATATCCTGGCATCCCAGAAGTCACAACATTCCATCCAATTTCTAGTGGCCTGGAAAGGGTATCCAGCCTATGAAAATAGTTGGGTCAAAGCGTAATTGCGCGAATTGCATGGACCTGGTCAAAGTATTCCATATATCCCACCCTGAGGCTCCCCGCCCCCCCCCAGAAAGTCACGATTATTATGGCTATCAAGTTACCCAAGGTACACAAGAATGTGGCTCTGGTGCAGTTTCCCGGTGGGGGTGCCCTTCCTTTAAAAAAGAAAGGGTAATGTAAGTTCCAGGGAACGTCCCCTGGCGGTTTATCAGGCCATCTTCCCATTCCCAAGTAAAAAGACACTAAAGAGGATGGCGGTACCCCTCATTACTCAGGGAGATCTCACTCACGTAGTAAATGAGCAATGGGTAACAGCTCTTCTGCTCCAGATCCCACCTCAGTACCCACACTCACCTCAGCAGAACTGTTATGGGGAATTAGCGAAATGTGCACCAAAATTGTCGCATTGAAATCAGCCAGATATAATTTGAGTGGCAATATGGCCGATGCCTGAATCTCAAATGGCTGGAAAGGCACGAAGACTGAGGTATTGGTCAGAACGCCCGATAGTTCCAATCTGATCAATATGCCAATCAAACAAAGCTCCCTCCTACCAAAGTCGTCAAGGATCATCCTTGATGATCAGGCTATATCATCGGGTGCCACCAACAAGGGTTCAAAGCCCCTAGTAGGTAATTTGGGCATTGCAGCTGATGTGATGCCATTGACTGGATGAATGTTCCAGCGACCGAGCATGGGTGGGTTGGGCGTCCTGAACCTGTTCCCAACCAAATGGACCTGCCCCTATAAGCGGTGGCCTTAGGGGGTTCCCATCGCTCATTGGGCCAAATGCCATCATGCCAACTGTTGGAAATGTAGCTGAGCCCCGGTTCAGACGTTTGAGTTTGAACTGACAGTGACTCAGTCCACCACCAAATTTTGTGATGTCAGTTCTCAAAGAGCAAACCTGCCCATTCCCAAACAATTTGTCAGTTAGGTCTAAATTGTGGGACCCAATCCAGCTTGTCACTACCCCAATCAACCACTATTTAACCAGTTGCATAGCACTGTGAAAATTGTTGGATAATTTTCTTACTTTCCCTTTAAATAAAATTTTGCCAAAAACCAAACAATTTTTATTATCACTTCTGACCGCATCCCTGATGGCGTTTCCCCGGTGGTCCATTGGTCCAAATACCGGATGGGCTCTACCAGTACTCTTGGTCACTATGGCCCCCTCCGTCATCAATTGTGTTCAGCAAGTCCAATATTTTTAGCTATAGAACCCCATTATTACTAACTTCCAGCAGTAATACATGGGGATCTTGTGGCCATATGTCCACCAATTGCAAGAGAGAATCCATCTCCTTACCACCCCAGTTGAAATGGCCCCATACGTTGAGGACCTCATTGAGACTATCTCAGTGATCCCACCCCCTGCAGCAAGACCTTCTAAGTCAGGAGTGGGTTCAGTGTGGTTTGTCATTGGGATCATACTTATCATTTTTCTGCACCAACAAAACATCATTTCCCGATGCCCAGCTCCATATCAAGTTATTTGGTTGGCAATGCCTTTGGCATTCTGGTTTGCTTTTTGGGTGCTTACTCATCCCAACTGGCAGGCCAGTCTAAACTTCTTCTGCCATTTCCATGACACCCAGTCAGGGTGTATGAGCACCCAGTGGAGAGCCCAGAATGCCAAGGGCACAGCAGTTCATGTGACTAGAAGAAGGGGAGATCTATTGGGGACGTGAGGAAGGTAAATGTTCATTAATTTACCAAAGGCCCCCAAGGCAAACCAGATGGTTGCAATGGGGGCAACAGCGAGTCTTGTGGGGGCAACCCCCAAGGGTGGGAGAGGCGGGGAGGATGATGACTCCTCCAGGGTTCATGGTTGCTGGCCTTTGGGTTTGAGTAGGTGAGTCTGTGCGCCAGGGAGGGGCGACACAGGGTCCACCACACGGTCAGGGGTGCTGTCAGAGGGGAAAATGGACCTGCGATGAGCGTTAAGGCTGAGCCCCCCTTGGATGGGGGCTCTGGAGCCCTCAGGTGGGTGGGATTAGCAGCAGATGAGCCAGGTGTGGGGGCTGAACTCGCGGCCATTGGGGTGAGGGGCGCCCAGAGGCTGCTCCAATAGGGGAGCAGTCTCAGAAATTCCAGTGGCAAAGTGAACGGATGGGCTCACATCAGAT